>WNWK01005878.1:0-113591 GCA_009830355.1 Cherax destructor
TGTTAGTACTACCGCAATTACTACTACTACTTATTACCTTTACTACCACTGCTACCTCTGTTACGTGTACTGCTAGAGTTATTACAAGTCCTACAACTATCACTACTACTAAACAGATTATTAATATGATTACGCATATAATATTAATTTTCAGTTTCATTATCAGTCACTTGAGATTTGTATATTCATCATTCACTGCTGTGTCAGTAACGAACCCAGTTTTGTGATAACGAGGGGTAAATTATAATATATATACATCGCTGGTGTGGTCAGAACATATAGGAGGAGAATGAAATAGCTGAAAACCATGCCTGAGGCTCACTGGTGTGCCCGGCGCTTGGAAGGAACATGGCTTGTAACCAGGCTACCTAGTGTTATGAGGCATCTGTAGCTGAGTGGTCTAAGGCGCCACGTAGGAAATTATGCCACCTTTCGAACGTGGGTTCGAATCGTGTTGACCGCGATCTTTGTATATGCTTCTGCTTGTTTCTACATGGTATATATACAGTATATATAAATACAGTGGTACCTCTACTTACGAGCTTAATTCGTTCCAGTCGGCTATTCAAGTGCCGATACCGAAGGAATTTATTCCCATAAGAAATAATGAAAATTAGATTAATCCATTTCAGACCCCCAAAATTAAACTTACAAAAAGCACCTACAAAAATACACTTACATAATTGTTCGAGTTGGGAGCTGCTCGTAAGTAGAGGTACCACTGTATGTATGTATGTATGTATGTATGTATATGTATGTATGTATGTATGTATGTATATGTATGTATATGTATGTATGTATGTATGTATGTATGTATATATATATATATATATATATATATATATATATATATATATATATATATATATATATATATATATATACATACATGCAGAGAGAACATGCAGAGAGGGTGTAGTAGGTAAGTTTGGGGTGCCAGGTGTAAATGATAATGGGAGCCCTTTGATTGAACTTTGTATAGAAAGGGGTTTAGTTATAGGTAATACATATTTTAAGAAAAAGAGGATAAATAAGTATACAAGATATGATGTAGGGCGTAATGACAGTAGTTTGTTGGACTATGTATTGGTAGATAAAAGACTGTTGAGTAGACTTCAGGATGTACATGTTTATAGAGGGGCTACAGATATATCAGATCACTTTTTAGTTATAGCTACAGTGGGAGTAAAAGGTAGATGGGATACAAGGAAAATAGAATCAGTAAGTAAAAGAGAGGTGAAGGTTTATAAACTAAAAGAGGAGGCAGTTAGGGTAAGATATAAACAACTATTGGAGGATAGATGGGCTAGTGAGAGTGTAGGCAATGGGGTCGAAAATGTATGGGGTAGATTTAAAAATGTAGTGTTAGAGTGTTCAGCAGAAGTTTGTGGTTACAGGCGAGTGGGTGCGGGAGGGAAGAGGAGCGATTGGTGGAATGATGATGTAAAGAGAGTAGTAAGGGAGAAAAGTTAGCATATGAGAGGTTTTTACAAAGTAGAAGTGATGCAAGGAGGGAAGAGTATATGGAGAGAAAAGAGAGGTTAAAGAGTGGTGAAGCAATGTAAAAAGAGAGCAGATGAGAGAGTGGGTGAGATGTTATCAGCAAATTTTGTTGAAAATAAGAAAAAGTTTTGGAATGAGATTAATAAGTTGAGGAAGCCTAGAGAACAAATGGATTTGACAGTTAAAAATAGGAGAGGAGAGTTATTAAATGGAGAGTTAGAGGTATCGGGAAGATGGAGAGAATATTTTGAGGATTTGTTAAATGTTGATGAAGACAGGAAGCTGTGATTTCGTGTGTAGGGCAGGAGGAATAACATCTTGTAGGAGTGTGGAAGAGCCAGTTGTGGGTGTAGGGAAGTTCGTGAGGCAGTGGGTAGAATGAAAGGGGTAAGGCAGCTGGGATTGATGGGATAAAGATAGAAATGTTAAAAGCAGGTGGGGATATAATTTTGGAGTGGTTGGTGCTATTATTTAATAAATGTATGGAAGAGGGTAAGGTACCTAGGGATTGGCAGATAGCGTGTATTGTTCCTTTGTATAAAGGCAAAGGGGACAAAGAGAGTGCAAAAATTATAGGGGAATAAGTCTGTTGAGTGTACCTGGTAAAGTGTATGGTAGAGTTATTATTGAAAGAATTAAGAGTAAAACAGAAAGCAGGATAGCAGATGAACAAGGGGGCTTTAGGAAAGGTAGGGGGTGTGTAGACCAAGTGTTTACAGTGAAACATATAGGTGAACAGTATTTGGATAAGGGTAAAGATGTTTTTGTGGCATTTATGGATTTGGAAAAGGCGTATGATAGGGTAGATAGGGGGCAATGTGGCAGATGTTGCAGGTGTATGGAATAGGAGGAAGGTTACTGAAAGCAGTGAAGAGTTTTTATGAGGATAGTGAGGCTCAGGTTAGAGTGTGTAGGAGGGAAGGGGACTATTTCCCAGTAAAAGTGGGCCTTAGACAAGGATGTGTGATGTCACCGTGGTTGTTCAATATATTTATAGATGGGGTTGTAAGAGAAGTGAATGCGAGGGTCTTGGCAAGAGGTGTTGGGCTAAAAGATAAAGAAGCAAATACAAAGTGGGAGTTGTCACAGTTGCTTTTGCTGATGACACTGTGCTTTTGGGAGATTCTGAAGAGAAGCTGCAGAGGTTGGTGGATGAATTTGGTAGGGTGTGTAAAAGAAGAAAATTGAAAGTGAATATAGGAAAGAGTAAGGTGATGAGGATAACAAAAAGAATAGGTGACGAAAGATTGGATATCAGATTGGAGGGGGAGAGTATGGAGGAGGTGAATGTATTCAGATATTTGGGAGTGGACATGTCGGCGGATGGGTCTATGAAGGATGAGGTGAATCATAGAATTGATGAGGGGAAAAGGGTGAGTGGAGCACTTCGGAGTCTGTGGAGACAAAGAACCTTGTCCATGGAAGTAAAGAGGGAATGTATGAGAGTATAGTTATACCAACGCTCTTATATGGGTGTGAAGCATGGGTGATGAATGTTGCAACGAGGAGAAGGCTGGAGGCAGTGGAGATGTCATGTCTGAGGTCAATGTGTGGTGTGAATATAATGCAGAGAATTCGGAGTTTGGAAATTAGGAGGAGGTGCGGGATCACCAAAACGATTGTCCAGAGAGCTGAGGAGGGGTTGTTGAGGTGGTTTGGACATGTAGAGAGAATGGAACGAGACAGAGTGACTTCGAGAGTGTATAAATCTGTAGTGGAGGGAAGGCGGGGTAGGGGTCGGCCTAGGAAAGGTTGGAGGGAGGGGTAAAGGAAGTTTTGTGTGCGAGGGGCTTGGACTTCCAGCAAGCATGTGTGAGCGTATTTGATAGGAGTGAATGGAGGCATATGGTTTTAATACTTGACGTGCTGTTGGAGTGTGAGCAAAGTAACATTTATGAAGGATTCAGGAAACCGGCAGGCCGGACTTGAGTTCTGGAGATGGGAAGTACAGTGCCGGCACTCTGAAGGAGGGGTGTTAATGTTGCAGTTTTATAACTGTAGTGTAAAGCACCCTTCTGGCAAGACAGTGATGGAGTGAATGATGATGAAAGTTTTTCTTTTCGGGCCACCCTGCCTTGGTGGGAATCGGCCGATGTGTTAAAAAAAAAAAAAAAAAAAAATATATATATATATATATATATATATATATATATATATATATATATATATATATATATATATATATATATATATTTAACGAACTGTTGTTACAATGTTATTTATTACGTAGCAATCTAGATGCAGTATAGATAAGACAGTTATATATGCTCTCGTGTTTAAGATAATTATGAACCAGGCTAATATCTGTGCTATTTAAACTGTAACTGTAGATGTGAATGTAAACTACGCCTTCTTTATGTTTGTCCGGACCAACGCATTAGTGAACAATGCAGGAAAAACTATATATGTGTCTATAATATACGCTTTTAGTCAATATATATATATATATATATATATATATATATATATATATATATATATATATATATATATATTATGTTAATGTTGCAGTTTTATAACTGTAGTGTAAGCATGCCTCTGGCAAGACAGTGATGGAGTGAATGATGAAAGTTTTTCTTTTTCGGGCCACCCTGCCTGGGTGGGAAACGGCCGATGTGTTAATAAAAAATTATGTATATATATATATATATATATATATATATATATATATATATATATATATATATATATATATATATATATATATATGACTAAAAGCGTATATTATAGACACATATATAGTTTTTCCTGCATTGTTCACTAATGCGTTGGTCCGGACAAACATAAAGAAGGCGTAGTTTACATTCACATCTACAGTTACAGTTTAAATAGCACAGATATTAGCCTGGTTCATAATTATCTTAAACACGAGAGCATATATAACTGTCTTATCTATACTGCATCTAGATTGCTACGTAATAAATAACATTGTAACAACAGTTCGTTAAAAATATCAAGTTTCCAAACTGTGTCATTATTGCTTCTCTCATTCTTTGCTTTTTTTCTCCGTAAACTGGTCATATTTTATAAATATAAAATATCGTTACGTTCGATGTCATATATTGTGCATATATTGTTTTTCTAGAAAAATATTTTTGGTGTGTGATAAGCAGATTTCTAGAATTTTAGTTTGCTACTGAGTTAGCGCCTATATTTCCTCGTTTGTTTTTGTTTTGTCGTTGTCAGACTTCTTTTATAAGTGTCTGTTGCTTCATTCTGTCACAAAGAAAGAGGTTACTACTTCAGTCCCAACACTTGTCCAGTTGTTCTTGTCTTTAAATGCTTTTGCTTCAATCTTTAATAACGAGTTTAATAGGAGGCATCTTGAAATGTTGTTTTTCCCCCTCATGTTAAGCACAGTTTGCTTTACGTCAGGCCCATGATACTCCAGTGAGTCTTTTGCCATAGGCTTAGAGATTGTCAAAGATTTTAACACGATATCACAAGTCTTACAATCTGCAATCCTACGGCTTTTAACTTTCTCTCGCTCGTTAGGGAAGGTGGTGCCTTGATGTTAGTGAAATCCTTTTGATCCAACAAATTGGACCTTCTGTCTCCTTCGAATCACGCCTGGCTATCACCCAGCTCTTCCATATCACAGGCGCTTGATAACTACTTTGGGTTTAACGCTTCCCAGTAAATATAAAAATAATAATCCACCTCCGTGCAGTTGTAGATTAATCCACTTTTGCATATTTCACATCAACTGTGTGCTGAAGGGTTATGTTCCCGCTGTGTTCTCAATATTAGGCATCTGTCGTAATAATACTTAAATTATTTTGTAATTGTATACTTTTTTCACTAAATTTCAATACGAAATTTTGAGACTGCCTGTTTACATTATATTAAGACTTAAAAGACTAAGCTTAAAAAGAAACTTCCAAGTTTACCTTAATACAATGACGCTTCCGAGTACGCTTTGGCAGTGAACTTCCCGAGGTGTTTTGGGAGTAAGTTATTTGTTTATTTGTGAATATTTTTCTTTGCACGATGTTGCAGCAACAAATATGAGGAACTACACGGAACTCACTACACATTCCCCAGTATCTGATGATGTATTAGATACTCTTAGTTGACAGTGCAGAAGCAAATTATGCTAAAAAAAAAAATTGGGGGGGGGATGGGAAGGGCTGTTTTTTTCAGTACTATCTAAACATCTGTAAAACGCTTAAACATAATGATTTTAATTTAGCATGTGTATACCCTATGCCCCGGCGTAAAGCCAGGTATTGATAAAATGTTTAGCTTTTTTACAACTCATTGTAAAAGTATTTTGGAACTAAATATAGTTTATTGAGAGTCTTACATCTTGATCAACATCTTAAACGCATAAGAAGATTACTTCGAAACTAGTATTCATTTGTCTTACAACAATAATGAATACTTTCTCTTGTCGTCTAGTTAGCTGGTGAGAGTTTAACTAGGTATATTTTAAGTATTTCTGAGACATTAATTTTATAATTCACTTACTAAAACGCTCTTTGGTTCAGTTGTAGGAATTATATATGTTTTATTTATTCGTGGGTGTTAATATTTGCTCATATAAAAACCGGTACTTCAGTTTCTTTGAAAAGCAGCACACTAGTGACTTGGTCCTCAGACAACTTGATGGATTGAAAGCAAGCGAGTGACCCGGCCCTGACCAGCTGAACTTCATTTACAAGGCGGGAAATAGGCCCTTAACTTCAAATTATGAATCAATCAGCCTAACCTCAATTGTGGGAACTTTGATGTATCAGTAACTGTAATTCGAAGTCACCTTGAAAATTATATTTTGATTAATGAATTTCAACATGGATTTACAAAGGGCCGTTCTTTCCTTACGAACATTGTCAGCTAAAGTATATGAGATAGTAGACAAAGATAAAGAATTCGATATTGTGTGCATGGATTTCGGCAAGGAGTTTGATAAAGTCCCACAAAGGAGACTGAAGAAAGTAGCTGCGCATGCTAAACGAGGAGACAATATCTCCTGGGTCAAGTCAAGGCTGACCTATAGTAAACAGAGAATGTGCATAAATAAGAAGAAATCAGATTGAGGGCCTATTGCAAGTGGTGTACCACAGCGTTCACTATTGGAACTCCTTGTTAACACTACATAAACAATATAGATGAAGGAAAGGAATTTTCCTGGGAACCACGAAAGATATATATATATATATATATATATATATATATATCAACTAGCTGTGTACAACCACGTAGTACACAGCCAATGTGTGTGTGTGTGTAATTCAACCACGTAGTACACAGCTAATGTGTGTATGTGTGATTCAACTACGTAGTACACAGCTAGTTGAGAATTATTTAAATAGTATTTCATAACTGAGTACTGTGCAACTATCCGAGTACTGCAGAACGAGTTACTGCAACGACAAATAACAGTTCTGATAACTTGGTTTAGTTATGTTAAACCGTCGATTTGCTACAGCTTTCATTTTTTTTACATAGTGAATTTTATTAGTGAAATATGAAACTTAAATTCCGCAGAGATTGATAATATTGACAAAGTCATGAAGACTTTTAATGTGGTGCTGGACACGATGCCTCCAGTACTTGTGCGGTAGTCTCACAGAACTAGCGCGTCTTTCGTGGTTCCCAGGAAAATTCCTTTCAGGGAATAACACTTTAAGATAGTTTTGTGGTGGTGGCTTTTTGTTAGGAATTAGTTGCGATGTTGGCAACTAGTTACGATGCTAGTCACTAGTTATAACATTATCAAGTAGTTATATAATGCTAGTAACTAGTTATAACATTAGCGAGTAGTTATAATGCTATTGCAAAGCTGTAATGCTAGTGAGTATTTATAAAGTCAGTGAGTAACTAGTTATATGTTGGCAGATATATTGGCGGAGAGAGTGAAAGTCTTGTTATTGCTGACCATCCTCGCACGAATCTCCAGCGGTAAAGGAGCCTCTGTGAGTACACACAGTAGAGGCTGAAACTTAATCCTAAAATATCTACAGCATCCTGAATTATTACAGGGCATGGGTGTAACTAGCATTTGGGGATACTCTCTAGCTCTCTCTCTCTCTCTCTCTCTCTCTCTCTCTCTCTCTCTCTCTCTCTCTCTTTAACATTTTATTATGTGTTAACTAAAGCGAAGTACATCTAAACAAATTTCTTATATATTACCTGTTGTTTATTTCTGAATCATGACCCCCGCAGCTTGGTCTCCGACTAAGTCTTGTCAGTCAGGATGCTGGTGTTCATTGTGTGCAGTCCGAGGTAGGCACAACAGCCAAGCTGATCAGGAATTGTTTGGGAAAAAACTGAAGTTTCCTCTTTAAAGAGGTGATACGTTTGTGTTTCTTCTTACATGTGAGAGGAGAATACTGAAATGCCAATGTAATAAATTCTTATATACTAACTTCTTTTTGCTGAAGGCATAGAAAATTTAACTAGGCGATAATAAGATAAAGAAAACACACACACCCCGGGGCCAGGAGCTATGACTCGACCCCTACAACCACAACTAGGTGAGTACACACACACCACAATTAGGTGAGTACAATTAGAACATAAGAACATAAGAAAGGAGGAACACTGCAGCAGGCCTGTTGGCCCATACTAGGCAAGTCCTTCATAATCCGTCCCACTAACAGAATATTTGCTCAACCCAATTTTCACTGCTACCCAAGAAATAAGCTTTGACAATTGTACCCACTCATGCGCGAGTCCCACTCAAATCCAACCCCTCTCACTCATGAATTTATCCAACCTAAATTTGAAACTACCCAAGGTCCTAGCTTCAATAAACCTACTAGGCAGACTGTTCCACTCATCAACTACCCTATTTCCAAACCAATACTTTCCTCTATCCTTTCTAAATCTAAACTTATCTAACTTGAATCCATTATTGCGGGTTCTCTCTTGGAGAGATATCCTCAAGACCTTATTTATATCCCCTTTGTTAATACCCATTTTCCACTTGTATACCTCGATCATGTCTCCCCTCATTCTACGTCTTACAAGTGAATGTAATTTAAGGGTCTTCAATCTTTCTTCGTAAGGAAGATTTCTAATGCTATGTATTAATTTAGTCATTCTACGCTGAATGTTTTCTAACGAATTTATGTCCATTCTGTAATATGGAGACCAGAACTGAGCTGCGTAATCTAGGTGAGGCCTTACTAATGATGTATAAAGCTGTAATATAACCTCTGGACTTCTGTTGCTAACACTTCTTGATATAAATCCCAGTAATCTATTTGCCTTATTACGTACGCTTAGGCATTGCTGTCTTGGTTTAAGGTTGCTGCTTACCATCACCCCCAAGTCCTTCTCGCAATCTGTATAGCTAAGTTCTACGTTATTTAACTTATAAGTGCTTGGGTTATGGACACTCCCGAGCTTCAGAACCTTGCATTTATCTACATTTAGGTGAGTACACACACACTCCTTCCTCACCCAGTGTACCCACCACACCAGGTGAGTCACAGGGATGTTAGGAAGTATTTCTTCAGCCATAGAGTTGTCAGGAAGTGGAATAGTCTGGCAAGTGATGTAGTTTAGGCAGGAACCATACATAGTTTTAAGACGAGGTATGATAAAGCTCATGGAGCAGGGAGAGAGAGGACCCAGTAGCGGTCAGTGAAGAGGCGGGGCCAGGAGCTGAGTCTCGACCCCTGCAACCACAAATAGGTGAGTACACACACAGAGGGTAGGGGGACAGAGAGACTTGAGACAGAGAAGCTGTGGGAGACCAAGTGCTGTTTAGTCTAGCTTCTGTTTTTGCTCAGTGTTTATACGTAATATGAAGCGGGTGTGATCGACCGAGTTTTGTAAGATGATGCTATTAATACACTGGCTTATCCTAAAACTTTTACTGGTGCAATTAATACACTGGCTTATCCTAAAACTTTTACTGGTGCAATTAATACACTGGCTTATCCTAAAACTTTTACTGGTGCAATTAATACACTGGCTTATCCTAAAACTCTTACTGGTGCTAGTAATACACTGGCTTATCCTAAAACTCTTACTGGTGCTATTAATACACTGGCTTATCCTAAAACTCTTACTGGTGCTATTAATACACTGGCTTATCCTAAAACTCTTACTGGTGCTGTTAATACACTGGCTTATCCTAAAACTCTTACCGATGCTATTAATACACTGGCTTATCCTAAAACTCTTACTGGTGCTGTTAATACACTGGCTTATCCTAAAACATTTACTGGTGCAATTAATACACTGGCTTATCCTAAAACTCTTACTGATGCTATTAATACACTGGCTTATCCTAAAACTCTTACTGGTGCTGTTAATACACTGGCTTATCCTAAAACTTTTACTGGTGCAATTAATACACTGGCTTATCCTAAAACTTTTACTGGTGCAATTAATACACTGGCTTATCCTAAAACTTTTACTGGTGCAATAAATACACTGGCTTATCCTAAAACTTTTACTGGTGCAATTAATACACTGGCTTATCCTAAACCTTTAACTGGTGCAATTAATACACTGGCTTATCCTAAAACTTTTACTGGTGCAATTAATACACTGGCTTATCCTAAAACTTTTACTGGTGCAATTAATACACTGGCTTATCCTAAAACTTTTACTGGTGCAATTAATACACTGGCTTATCCTAAAACTCTTACTGGTGCTATTAATACACTGGCTTATCCTAAAACTTTTACTGGTGCAATTAATACACTGGCTTATCCTAAAACTCTTACCGATGCTATTAATACACTGGCTTATCCTAAAACTCTTACTGGTGCAATTAATATACTGGCTTATCCTAAAACTCTTACCGATGCTATTAATACACTGGCTTATCCTAAAACTCTTACTGGTGCAATTAATACACTGGCTTATCCTAAAACTCTTACTGGTGCTATTAATACACTGGCTTATCCTAAAACTCTTACTGGTGCTATTAATACACTGGCTTATCCTAAAACTCTTACCGATGCTTTTAATACACTGGCTTATCCTAAAACTCTTACCGATGCTATTAATACACTGGCTTATCCTAAAACTCTTACTGGTGCTATTAATACACTGGCTTATCCTGAAACTCTTACTGGTGCTATTAATACACTGGCTTATCCTAAAACTCTTACTGGTGCTATTAATACACTGGCTTATCCTAAAACTCTTACTGGTGCTATTAATACACTGGCTTATCCTGAAACTCTTACTGGTGCTATTAATACACTGGCTTATCCTAAAACTTACTGGTGCTATTAATACACTGGCTTATCCTAAAACTCTTACTGGTGCTATTAATACACTGGCTTATCCTAAAACTCTTACTGGTGCTGTTAACACACTGGCTTATCTTTGCTCTTGTGGGCATTAAGACACTGGCTTATCTTAATCCTAGTTTGTATTCACTGTGTTTAATCGTAATTTTTGGTACACAGGATACAGGTCACAATTCACCTGTCAGTGATATGATTTACTCGAACAAGTTTGCCTAATTCACTCATATTACGATAATATACCTTGACGCCTGTCGTAACTATTCATTGTCTACACTGTTAAACAATTGGTCGCAAATGACTTCAGTTCGTGATTTATTTATCTCGTGTTAAGGTTACAAGATCGTGGTTAAGCTGGTCAGTGATTTAACTGAAAATTTTGCTATTTAATTTGTGGTTTAGCTTTCGTTGTTACTTGATTTGTGGTTTAGATTTTTGTTGTTACTTGATTTTTTGGTTTAGTTTTTTTACTGATTTTTTTTTTAGCTTTTGTTACTTGATTTTTGGTTTAGCATTTGTTACTTGATTCGTGGTTTAGCGTTTACTTGATTTTTTTTAGCTTTTGTTTTTACTTTATTATTTGTTTAGCTTTTGTTTTTACTTGATTTTTTGTTTAGCTTTTTCGTACTTGATTTTTAGTTCAACATTTGTTACTTGATTCATGTTACTGATTTTTGGTTTAACTTTTGTTGACATTTGATTTGTGGTTAAGGTTTTGTTCTTATATAATTTTAGGTTTAGTTTTTGTTATATATCAGTGACTGGTTTCAAGAGATGTGCTGTTCCTTGTATCCTGGCTGGAGGTCACATTTTCTTGTTGACTCCCTGATCAACCACGTTGTGACTGCTGTGTGTTAGGCAAAGAACCTTGGACACTCCGTGCAGTGTTGCAGCATGTATTGCAAACCTCGGTCCACGACTCTCACACTTCTTGCCGGCAGGTATTCTTGGCACTGTGATAGAATTGTTTCAAAAGGAAACTGAATTGCTACTTCCTGGACTTGTCAGACTCAGAATGGTTACGAGAGATTTCTTACTTCCAAGACGTCTTAGACTCTTAATGGTTATGTGAGCTTGTGGGTCGCCAGTAGCAACAGCCTGGTTTAGCAGGCACTCAGTAGAGAACCCCTCGAAAGCGGTCACAAGTATGTTATACATTAAAAATACGTATACAGACTGGAGTGTGGAGAGAGAGAGAGAGAATTAGTACTTCATTGAATCCTTTGAAAAAGGCTCAGTGCCTTGAACTTCCCCCACCCCCTTCCCCCCAAGAGGAGACTATGATATTTTGTTGAAATATTTAAGATCGTTAAAAAGTAATTAATTAAAAGATGTATTACTGAAAGTGCAAGGCGATTCAATGACGTGAACTATTGATATGAAAATCAGGGTAAAGAGATGTAATACAATCGTGGGTAAATATTCTCTCTCTCTCTCTCTCATAAAAATAATAATAATAATAATAATAATAATAATAATAATAATAATAATAATAATAAGAGTTATGAACCGCCTTAACAGATCAAGAACATGATATAGCTTTGTATGATGAACTTATGTCCATAATTAATAATAATGACGCAATTATAGTTGGGAACTTCAGTAATCCTCATATCAGCTGGACCATCTTACAGGGTAATCAAGAAGCAGCTAGGCTAATTAACATGGTACATGATCTCAACTTAACTCAAATTGTCTCAGATCCAATACGTGGCGATAATATACTTGATCTGCTTCCCTGCGAATTGTGACTAATAAATTCATGGGAAGAGAGCGAGACTCTTGGTAACAGTGATCATCATATTACACGCATTGAAGTTAATATCACCTGTCATGCCCAGATTAATACTTGAATACTTCCAAACTACAGAGGACCTGACTTTCAATAAATTCCATTGACAGATTAAAAGTGTTAACTTGATTGAATTGATAGATGTAACTGATGTAGAAGACATATGGAATAGGTTCATACATAAAATCAATATGAATATTGTACGAAGGAATAACGAGAGCGCCGAATCGCTTTGGTTGACCCAACAGTTAACACACCATAGAACAGGGGTTCTTAACCGGGGGTATCCATTACGCTGGTGGTATGGGAACCAAATAATTGGGGGTATGGGACTCCATCTCTGAACAATTTGCCGTTTTTCTATATGATAAAATCCTCATGATTTTCTTTCAGCTGTTCTGAAAGTAAAGTAAAGCCAAGCTATTGACATCTTTTGAAGTCATACTGGTACCTAATAAGATAAGATTTCTTCGGATTTTTAACCCCGGAGGGTTATCCACCCAGGATAACCCAAGAAAGTCAGTGCGTCATCGAGGACTGTCTGTCTTATTTCCATTGGGGTCCTTAATCTTGTCCCCCAGGATGCGACTCACACCAGTCGACTAACTCCCAGGTACCTACTTGCTGCTAGGTGAACAGGACAACAGGTGTAAGGAAACACGTCGAAAGTTTCTACCCTGCCGGGAATCGAACCCGGGCCCTCCGTGTGTGAAGCGATAGCTTTGCCAGCCAGGCCACGGGGTCACCCAAATATAGGACTGGTGATGATGATAATTTACACAGTCTAGCGAATGGGGGTATGGGCACATATTGGGCAGTCCATTGTGGGTCTGTAATCGTAAAAATGTAAATAACCCCTGGCATAGTGTCTTGCAAGACACACACGGAATTTCAAGTAACAGGAAATCCATGACTGGCCTACCTATATACGTCTAGAGGGAGACAGCAGAGACTGACTGGCAAAAACGACACGGAGAGAATTACCCTCAATATTAAATATAGTAAGAGTAAGATAACAGTTTCAGGTGAACTATTGGAAACTATAATTATGGCCAATATCTTTACATTAATAGTAAATATTAAGTTAATGAATAAGAGTCATGTGCAACACCTGGGTGTCTTACTGATAAGACGTTTCGCCAACCGGTGGGTTTGTCTATCCAGTACAGAGTATAAATACTGGAGACGACGAGTAATTCTGAGTTGTTGGTCCCTTATCCTTGATAGAGGATGTTTATTTTCTTAGTCGTCATCAATCTAAAGCAGATGCATGAGAATGGAGGCTTATGTAATGGGGCCCAGAGGAAAGGTGGATCAGCTAAAAACATCATCACAGATAGGCGGGATCCACTTATAAGTTTATATCCTTATGTAACTGCTTTAAATTTATAAAGGCTAAGGGAGTGATCACGTCAAAATCACCTCTTCACTTCATTCATCTTATCCAATATTTAGTCTTTGTATTGGACTTAGAAAGTCATAACTTGACGAAACGTCCCGCCAACGAAGATGCCCAAGTGTTGTACAAGTTTTTTTCATTAACTTGTTAGAGTTGAACAGAGGCTGTCTTGTACAATTCTATTGCTAACTTCTGACCCAACTCTTGGCCATGACCTTATTCCACTAATGGGTTCCTCCCATCTCCGAATAGGTAAAATTGATCAGTTAGCAAGAACTCATTTAAAGTTAAGTTCTTTCTAAAATTTTCTATACAGAGGTGAGGAATGATAGGAGATATGGTGTTGGGCGCACGAACATTAGGACACAGTGAAGGGACTGAAGGAGGGACAGGAGCTAAGAAACCACTTGAGGAAAAGACATAAAGCCACCGGGATGTCTGGGAGACGATAAGGAAAATAACAGATATTTTTTTAATTTATGTTAATTAAAAATTAATGATTTTGTACCAAAAGAACCTTAGTAAACTTACCTAACTTTATTATAAGTGCAATTTAATCTAGCCTAATCCAACTAAATATGTTTTATATAAGTTTGCAATAATTTAATAATAAACAAACACAATTAAATATATTTTTTTCGTTAGATTTAGAATGATTTTTGCGAAATTATTGCATACACAAATTTTCACTTGCCCTATTCGGCAAGACGTGCGTTGCTATTTAAGCCAAAATCTCAAGTTTTACTTATTCGAACGATATATATATATATATATATATATATATATATATATATATATATATATATATATATATATATATTTTATTGCAAAAGATCACAGTAAACAGGTGATATTAAAATATGCAAGACAACCACTATGAAAAAATAGAAGAATTCCAAGCGCTTTCGTGACTACTCACATTATCAAGGAACTATAAAAGGAAACGTGAGAAGAAGGCTTATAAAGGGGCAGAATACACCTCACAGTCACATCACACTAACAAAGACAACACCTCACAGTAGCGTAACATCTCACGACTCTGTGAAGAGGAACATAAGAAAGGACCTGAAACTATTTTTTCATAGTGGTTGTCTTGCATATATATATATATATATATATATATATATATATATATATATATATATATATATATATATAAGACCACTTACAGAATTGTGTAGTACTGGAAAAGTCTCCTTTGCAACTGACAGTGCGAAATCAGTTCAAGAACTTTGCAATTATAGATTTCTACTAGTCGCAGTATACTTCTGGCAGAGGTCACCAACACCTTGGCAAAAGTTTCAGAACCATACAGGATCCCTGATAGGCCATATTTGATATTATAATTAGTGTTCGACAGTGATTGGTTGGCAGTATGGTATCATGGGTAGTTGCAGTTATAGTAGTAGTACCATCGCAGTAGAGGCAGCTGTAAGCAGTGTCTTCCATCCACTTCTGAAACCGTCTCGTCAAATGTTCTCGTGCGTTTTTCCAATAAACTGTAGTATTTTTTCCCCTTCAGTTTTATGTGGAAGGTGGCCGGAGGGACAGTGGGCGGGCAGAGACCCTCTTGCTTCACCATCCTTGCCTCTAACTGTAGAGAGTCGTTCATCTGTAACGTAGTTGGTCTTTCCTAGAATTTAACCTTTTGCTATTTCCGCTCCCAGGTCATCTCCTCCCTTCTCTCACCTCTCACCCAACAACGAAATCTCTCTCGTACTCACACTAACACTGAAACTCACTCTCGTTCTCACACACAACACTGAAACACTCTCTCGTTCTCAAACACAGCAGTGAAACACTCTCTCGTTCTCACACACAACACTGAAACACTGTCTCCGATGCAGTAAGCTCAGATACAATACAATCCCTTATCGAACGGTTGGACAAACACTTTTTATTGGTCGAAATCAATTAAGCACGATAAAGGCCTGGCTATATACTCAAAATCCTCCTCCTCCTCCTCCATGGTCTGGCTGGAGTAGATGTGGAAAAATTGGTTCTCGTAGAAACTGCGATGGAAGAGTGTAGCTACGCGACTTTAAAAAACTTGAAATGGCATTGCAAAATAATGTCTTTGAACTTCTGAACAGGATTACAAAAATAAAAAAATGACAGAGTCAGCACAACGAAATAACTACGTACGACAGGAAATAGAAATATCCATCCACCGTACACTGTGTACCTGTTCAACCCGGCTATTGGTACGGGAAAACTAACGTATAACCTGATAACGAAACGATTTAATTTCCCCAGTGCGTTGTTTTTACCTTTACCAGTTTGCCAGAATCTTGCATTATTCCTTCAATATATGATTATCAGGAGATTTGTTATTGGTTTTATCACTGATTGCACCCAAAGGCATACTTTTTCTCTGGGAAAATTTTACAGGTAGTGTCGTGAATTTACATTTCACCCCCATAATTGGGAAGAAACTTTGGTACATCAAACAGTTTACACTTATTGATGTACCTCTTAAAGTAGGACTTTAAGAACACTAGCTCACAATAATGTCCCTCCCTCTTGCCCACCTTCAGAGTTCAACATAATTCACATGTCTGGTCCTTAAATTATATGAACGTATAGTTCTTAAAATTATTTGGAAAAATTATACAGTAACACGACAAATTATGTGTGGACTGTTAATAATATATATATATATATATATATATATATATATATATATATATATATATATATATATCAATAACTACACTGCACTAGCCAGGGTCGAACACATGACGCCTAGTCCACTGAACCATACAATCCTTAAGAGTAGCGCATCAGTAGAACTGAATGTTGTGCTCGCTAACCAAGGACATACGATGGTGTGGACGCCTCTAGGGTAATTTCATTCTACTCCTGTTTGGTGTACTAGCTCAACAAGCAGTATATTATATTATTGTAACCACGAACGAGTGGTATTGATCAATAACTACAATAATATAATATACTGCTTGTTGAGCTAGTACACCAAACAGGAGTAGAATGAAATTAGCCTAGAGGCGTCCACACCATCGTATGTCCTTGGGTAGCAGTACAACATTCAGTTCTACTGGATGCGCTACCTTAAGGATTGTATGGTTCAGTGGACTAGGCGTCATGTGTTTTCGGTCATCATGAGGCGGGCCAAAGCATCATGGGTTCGACCCCGGCCAGTGCAGTGTAGTTATTGATCATTACCACTCGTTCGTGGTTCTATACATATATATATATATATATATATATATATATATATATATATATATATATATATATATATATATATATATATATATATATATATCTCCATGGGGAAGTGGAACAGAATTCTTCCTCCGTAAGCCATGCGTGTCGTAAGAGGCGACTAAAATGCCTGTATATATATTACTAAATGCCTGTATATATATTACTAAATGCCTGTATATATATTACTAAATGTAAAAGGAGAAACTTTCATTTTTCCTTATGGGCCACCCGCTTCGGTGGGAAACGGCCGACGTGTTGTATATATATATATATATATATATATATATATATATATATATATATATATATATATATATATATATATATATATATATATATATATATATATGTGTGTGTGTGTGTACGGGTTGTACTTATAACGGCTGCATCACGGCTGTTCACGTGATTTCCAACCTCTGCCCATGTGATCTGGCATCAGCCAATGATAGGCCTGCTTTTGAATGCCTCAGCGCCAGGCGGCCTAGTGTTCAGTTACCACCCAGACTCAGTGCAGGACAGACGGACACAGGCATAGCTCAGCTCCCATATCCAACGCCCATTAAACGCTACCAAACCAAGCTCATCGTCTGTTATATTACCAAATCTATGCAAGAACCACAACACATGTGTGTGTGTGTGTGTGTGTGTGTGTGGGCGCAGTAGGTAACTGTTGGCTTAAATAGCAACGCTCTTCTTGCCAATAATACATGAAACATTAAAAGCTCAGAAAGCTAAAATCGCATTTATGGCATATTTCGACGTTTATAGCGGTTTGATGCTTTTCCGACAAAACTCATTTTTAGCTAAAAACTTAGATTTTCACACTTTTAAATAAATTTCTATTGCAATTTAAATTTATGGGAAAGTAAGCAAAATTTTATGATTTTCTTTTAAGAAGCTTACTCATAGATATATTTTAACTAAAATAGTTTTCAGAAAATCCTAATGCCTTGAATCGTCAAAAAATGCAATTGCTATAATTTCGCAAAAATCATTCTGAACTTAACGAAAAAATATATTTCATTGTGTTTGTTTATTATTAAATTATTGTAAACTTATCTAAAATATATTTAGTTGGAATAGGCTAAATTAAATTGCGCTTGTTATAATAAGGTTAGGTAAGTTTCTAAGGTTCTCTTGGTACAAAATTATTAATTTTTACATTAACATAAATGAAGAAATATATCTATAAACGTATAAGAGAAAATTTTAGAAAGGACTTAATTTTAATCGAGTTCTTGCAAATTAACCAGTTTTATCTATTCGGCACGACATATATACATATATATATATATATATATATATATATATATATATATATATATATATATATATATATATATCAGTTACCTGATTAGAAAAAAATATATAAAGGACATTTCAATATTACTCACCAAATTATGATTTTGGTGTTATATCCTAACGCCTCCCTATCAGTTGGCAACTAATATTGGCCAATAATAGTTAACATATCTGTAGTGAAAGTTAATACATTGGGGAGGCGTACATTACATGTGGTGTGAACTTCCTTAATTTCTGACGACACCGCTTCTATTACACCTTAGTTCATTTCATTAGAAGATTCGGCCGATAATTTCCATTTCCTTGCGAGAGACCTAACACTCCACCTCTCAGGATGGCCATCTGGGCAGTATTGCAATGTACACCTCCCTTTTCCCCATCATTTGGAAGTACCCACTGGCTTCCTCACAGGTATGTTGATAGTTTGTGATTTGACGAGTCGTATCAACAATTCATATTTACATTACATTATATAAACATTATTACATCCTTGAAATTTTACATACTAATTCCCCAGCCTCCCTTCCTTCCAACCAAATTCCTTCATCACCTTCTTCCTTCGTTTCTGTCTTTAGTCTTTCCAATCTCTATTCCCTTATTTGCTCCCTCAGTAATTTTTTTTTATCTTTCACTCTCTCCCCTACCTCCTTCAAGTTGCCATTCCCTCCTTCAGTCCACTCTTGTCCTCCTTCCACTCCTTCAGTCTTCCCTCATATTTTTCGTCACTCATTCACTACCTTCCTTTTTTTCCGTTTTTCCTACTCTTATTTCAAAATTCCATATATCTTCAGCCCTCCTTATTCCATGATTCCTACCCACCTCCAGCCTTTTCCTTCCTGATGTGCTACACCTACACCCCCTTTAATACGCTCCCCTTCTGCATTTTCCTACACCTGCCTTCCTACATTTATCCTGAACCTCCCCAACTATACATTCTCTACATATCCACACCCTTCCTACACCTACTGTACACACCATTCCAACACCTACTATACACACCCTACACCTACCCTACACATCCTTCCTACATCTACCCTACACACCCTTCCTACACCTACCCTACACACCCTTCCTACATCTACCCTACACACTCTTCCTACTCCTACCCTACACACCCTTCCTACACCTACTATACACACCCTTCCTACACCTACCCTACGTACCATTCCTACACCTACCCTACGTACCATTCCTACACCTACCCTACACACCTCTTCTACACCTACCCTACACCTCCCGTACACACCTACCCTACACGTCGTTCCTACACCTACCGTACACATCTACACCTACCCTACACACCTCTCCTACATCTACGCTACACATTCTACACCTACCCTACGCACCTTCCCTACACCTACCCTACATACTTCTACACCTACCCTACACAGCCTTTCTACACCTACCATACACACCATACCTACACCTATCCTACACTCCCTACAGCTACCATACCGCAGCATATTTGCGACTGGCAAACCTAAGATTAGCGTTCCGTTACCTTAACAAGGAATCGTTCAAGACACTGTACACCGTGTACGTCAGGCCCATACTAGAGTATGCAGCACCAGTCTGGAACCCACACCTGGTCAAGCACGTCAAGAAATTAGAGAAAGTGCAAAGGTTTGCGACAAGGCTAGTTCCACAACTCAGGGGTCTGTCCTATGAAGAAAGGTTGAGGGAAATAGGACTAACAACACTGGAGGACAGAAGGGTTAGAGGAGACATGATAACGACATACAAAATACTGCGGGGAATCGACAAGGTAGATAGTGACAGGATGTTCCAGAGAGGAAACAGAAACAAGGGGACACAACTGGAAGCTGAAGACTCAGATGAGTCAGAGGGATTTTAGGAAGTAATTCTTCAGCCATAGAGTAGTTAGGAAGTGGAATAGTTTAGCGAACGATATAGTGGAGGCGGGAACCATACATAGTTTTAAGACAAGGTATGATAAAGCTCATGGAGCAGGGAGAGCAGAGACCCAGTAGCGGACAGTGCAGAGGCGGGGCCAGGAGCTGAGTCTCGACCCCTGCAACCACAATTAGGTGAGTACACACCCTACATCTACCCTACACACCTTTCCTACACCTACCCTACACCTACTCTACATACCCTTCATACACCTACCCTACACCTACTCTACATACCCTTCATACACCTACCCTACACACCCTTTCCACACCTACCCTAAACATCTCTTCTACACCTACCCTACACCTGCCGTACACACCTACACTTACCCTACACGTCGTTCGTACACCTACCGTACACATCTACACCTACCCTACACACCTCTCCTACATCTACCCTACACATCCTACACCTACCCTACACACCTTCCCTACACCTACCCTACATACTTCTACACCTACCCTACACTCCCTACATCTACCCTACACACCTTTCCTACACCTACCCTACACACCCTACACCTACTCTACATACCCTTCCTACACCTACCATACACACCCTTCCTACACATACCCTACACACCCTTTCCACACCTACCCTACACACCCTTTCCACACCTACCCTACACACCTCTCCTACACCTAGACTACACACCCCTCCTACACCTTCCCTACACACCCCTCCTACACTTAACCTACACACCTACACCTACCCTACACATCCTTCCTACACCTACACCTACCCTACACATCCTTCCTACACCTACCCTACACACCTCTCCTACACCTACCCTACACACCCTTCCTACACCTACCCTACACAACCTTCCTACACCTACCCTACACATCTTTCCTACACACCCTTCCTACACCTACCCTACACATCCTACACCTACCCTACACACTTCTCCTACATCTACCCTACACACCCTTCCTACACCTACCCTACACATCCTTCCTACACCTACCCTACACACCCCTCCTACACCTACCCTACACACCCTTCCTACACCTACCATATACATTCTTCCTACACCTACCCTACACACCTCTTCTACACCTACCCTACACACCCCTCCTACACCTTCCCTACACACCCCTTCTACATTTACCCTATACCTACCCTACACCTACCCTACACATTCTACACCTACCCTACACACCCTATACCTACCCTACACACCCTACACCTACTCTACACACCCTTCCTACACCTACCCTACACACCCTACACCTACCCTGCACATCCTTCCTACACCTACCCTACACACCTCTCTTACACATTTCCACCTCCCACCTACTATTCCCCTCCTTGACCTTCCCTCCTACACCTTCCCCCTCCCTCCCCTACCACCACAGGAGTCACGGCTTTGGAATGCGACGCAACCCACAAGCTCTAATGAGGTTGTGTGTGTATGTACTTTCCTATATGTGTGTGTATGTACTTTCCTATATGTGTGTGTGTGTATATATACTCACCTATATGTGGGTACAGGGGTCGATTCACAGCTGTCCTGTGTAGTTAGTAGTTACTAGTTGTCAAATGCACTTGTCGACTAGACACTAGGCCTGTTGTGTGTGTGTGTGTGTGTGTGTGTGTGTGTGTGTGTGTGTGTACGAAACACTTCGAAATGTTTCGGCCCCGCCGGGAATTGAACCCGGGCCTTCCGTGCGTGAAGCAAGAGCGCTAGCTCTTGCTTCACGCACGTGTGTGTGTGCGTGCTTGAGTGTGAGTGTTTTGCAATAGTTTACAAAAAAAAAAACATTTCTTGATTCTGACCAAATAATTTTCTCATGGTCAGCGAAAAAGGAATTTGGTTTGTTGCAAAATGACTAGGAGAATAAGACTTAGTGAAGGAGGGGCGCTGAGAGGGATTTGAAAATTCTGTACTCACCTTCAAGGATCATAACAGTGTCATTATCACATCTGCAAAGAAAATGAAAGGATGGATAATGAGAACCTTCAAAATAAGGGATGCCATGCCAATGATGATCCTCTTTAGGTTACTTGTTCTCTCTATGCTGTACACTAACAGCCCTATTCAAGGCAGGCGAAATTGCAGATCTAGAGAATGTACAGAGAACCTTCACTGCACATATTAGTTCAGTCAAGCACCTTAATTACAGGAAATGTTTCAAGTCCCTCATCCTGTACTCCAAGAAAATCCTAGAGGGACTGGTCCCAAATATGCACACGGAAATCACTCCTTATGAAAGCAGAGGACTCTGCAGACGATGGAACATACCTCCAATGAAAAGCAGGGGTACCATGAGTACATTAAGAGCTTACGCAGTAAATGTCATGGGCTCAAGACTGTTCAACAGCTTCTATCATACATAAGGGGGATTACCAATAGACCCGGGCTGTCTTCAAGAGAGAACTAGACAGATACCTAAAGTCAGTGCCTGATTAGCCGGGTTGTGAAGCGTACTTTGGTTTACGTGCGGCCAGCAGTAACCGCCTGGTTGATCAGACCCTGATCTACCGGAAGGTCTAGTCGGAGGCGTTGATTCCCGAAGCACCTCCAGGTAAGTAAACGCAGATCACACAAGAGCCACGAACAAGAGAAAATTATTCATGTTTTCAAGCTTTGCTTTAAACATGGGCGCTATGTTTATATCTGCAGTTTTGGGAAAGGTTAATACAACGCAACGTTTCCTAATGATAAGTCTGTGAAGATTCAGAAATGTGGGTGTGGAGTTTCCAGGGCACTTCTAATTTTCACTGGGAAAATATTCCTTTTCTATATTACGCTGCGACTCTGTGTGTGGCTGGCAATATGTTTTACTGTGTGATTGGTTGTGCTTCTCAGTGTCAGGAGTTATTCTTTTTAATGTCAGTGAATTTACAGACTTAGGGATGTACCTCAGCTTATATTAAATCCCAGCAGTATCTAAAGTGTTTCTACCTCTCTAGGGTGCAACCCACAATAGTCGACTAACTATTTTCAGCTACGTGAACACAAGCAACATATGTAAGGAGACTTGCTTATCCGTCTCTACTCTCCCTCGACTGAACCTGTGTCTTTCGTTTTTGAACCAATGGCGCTATCACGAAACAACGAACCAGCTTGTATGCGCTGTGCGTGACTGTCACTTCATTGTTGCATATTCTTGTGGGTACTAGTTTACTTGTGCTAATACGCTTGTATTTGTTCCTTTGTTAACTGCTGTATCTTCTCGTGTACATGAGTGACTGCCTGTCTGTGTACACATAGGTGCACCTTTTCACGTGCACATGACTACGTTCTATCGTGCACACATGCTGACTTTTCATATCTGTATTTACATTAATTCGTATTGTCATGATTTCTTTTAAACTTTAATGTTGCTCTAGTCTTTGTTTTATGTCTGCATGGCTGCGTTTACATATCTACGTAATTGTTTACATTCCTTTGATTGCAAGTCTTTTTTTTTTTTACATCTCAGTGTTTACATATTTCTATGGCTCTATTTACATGGATTTTTTTGCATGCCTGTCTTTACACGTCTGCATGGCTGTTCTTACACAGGTGTTTATTCCATCTTACATGGTTGTTTACGTGGCTTTGTTTACATTTATACATAGTTGATTGTATATATAACGTGTGCCTACCTGTTTGTTTTTACGTGGCTACAAACATCTGTTTACATTGCTACGCGGCCTATATTTACAAGATTTCATGAGCTTACATATCTACATGATATGTTTACGTAGGTACGGTACATGATTTGTTTACGTAGCTAGGCGGTGTGTTTACGTAGGTAGGGTACATTATTTGTTTACATAGCTACATGGTGTGTTACGTAGGTACGGTATATGATTTGTTTAAATATCTACATGGTGTGTTACGTAGGTACGGTATATGATTTGTTCACATAGCTACGTGGTGTGTTTACGTAGGTACGGTACATGATTTATTTACATAGCTTTATGGTGTGTTTCCACCAAAAGCTCCAGCGAGTCATCATACGTATGACAGCCCCACGTCAAGAACAATTTGTTCTCTGAGGTAGTGAAGTTCATATTCGCCTATTTTAATGAATAAGGAAATTATCTGAGTTACAGGTGTCACTTCCGCTGACTATTGTTATTGTTTAGGTGACACCAGCCCCCCTCTAGTGTGGTGGTGTAGGTGATACCCGTACCCCTCTAGTGTGGTGGTGTAGGTGATATCAGCCCCCTCTAGTGTGGTGGTGCAGGTGATACCAGCTCCCCTCTACTGGTTAGTGTGGTGGTGTAGGTGATACCAGCCCCCCTCTACTGGTTAGTGTGGTGGTGCAGGTGATACCAGCTCCCCTCTACTGGTTAGTGTGGTGGTGTAGGTGATACCAGCCCCCCTCTACTGGTTAGTGTGGTGGTGTAGGTGATACCAGCCCCCCTCTACTGGTTAGTGTGGTGGTGCAGGTGATACCAGCTCCCCTCTACTGGTTAGTGTGGTGGTGTAGGTGATACCAGCTCCCCTCTAATGGTTAGTGTGGTGGTGTAGGTGATACCAGCCCCCCTCTACTGGTTAGTGTGGTGGTGTAGGTGATACCAGCTCCCCTCTACTGGTTAGTGTGGTGGTGTAGGTGATACCAGCCCCTCTACTGGTTAGTGTGGTGGTGTAGGTGATACCAGCCCCTCTACTGGTTAGTGTGGTGGTGTAGGTGATACCAGCTCCCTCTACTGGTTAGTGTGGTGGTGTAGGTGATACCAGCCCCCTCTACTGGTTAGTGTGGTGGTGTAGGTGATACCAGCCCCCCTCTACTGGTTAGTGTGGTGGTGTAGGTGATACCAGCCCCCCTCTACTGGTTAGTGTGGTGGTGTAGGTGATACCAGCCCCCCTCTACTGGTTAGTGTGGTGGTGTAGGTGATACCAACCCCCTTTAGTGTGGTGGTGTAGGTGATACCAGCCCCCTCTAGTGTGGTGTAGGTGACACCAGCTCCCCTCTAGTGTGGTGGTGTAGGTGATATTAGCCACCTCTATTGCTTAGTGTGGTTTTGTAGGTGATACCAGCCCGCTCTAGTGTGGTGGTGTAGGTGATACCAGTCCCCTCTAGTGTTGTGGTGTAGGTGATATCAGCCCCCTCTAGTGTGGTGGTGCAGGTAATACCCGCCCCCTCTAGTGTGGTGGTGTAGGTGACACCAGGCGCCCTCTAGTTTGGTGGTGTAGGTGATACCAGCCCCTTTAGTGTGGTGGTGTAGGTGACACCAGGCGCCTCTAGTGTGGTGGTGTAGGTGATACCAGCCCCCCTCTAGTGTGATGGTGTAGATGATACCAGCCCCCCTCTATTGGTTAGTGTGGTGGTGTAGGTGATACTACCCCCTATAATGTGGTGGTGTAAGTGATACCAGCCCCCTCTACTGGTAGTGTGGTGGTGTAGTTGATATCAGACCCCTCTAGTGTGGTGATGTAGGTGACACCAGCCCCCTCTAGTGTGGTGGTGTAGTTGATACTAGCCCCTCTCTATTGCTTAGTGTGGTGGTGTAGGTGATACCAGCCCCCTCTAGTGTGGTGGTGTAGGTGATACCAGCCCCCTCTAGTGTATGGGTGTAGGTGATACCAGCCCCCTCTAGTGTTGTGGTGTAGGTGATACCAGCCCCCTCTAGTGTGGTGGTGTAGGTGATACCAGCCCCCTCTAGTGTGGTGGTGTAGGTGATACCAGCCCCCCTCTAGTGTGGTGGTGTTGGTGATACCAGCCCCCTCTATGTGTGGTGTAGGTGATACAGCCCCTCTAGTGTGGTGGTGTAGGTGATACCAGCCTCTCTCTAGTGTGGTGGTGTAGGTGATACCAGCCCCCCTCTAGTGTGGTGGTGTAGGTGATACCAGCCCCCTCTACTGGTTAGTGTGGTGGTGTAGGTGATACCAGCCCCCTCTACTGGTTAGTGTGGTGGTGTAGGTGATACCAGCCCCCTCTAGTGTGGTGGTGTAGGTAATACCAGCCTCTCTTTAGTGTGGTGGTGTAGGTGATACCAGCCCCCCTCTACTGGTTAGTGTGGTGGTTTAGGTGATAACAGCCTCCCTCTAGTGTGGTGGTGTAGGTGATACCAGCCCCCTCTACTGGTTAGTGTGGTGGTGTAGGTGATAACAGCTCCCCTCTAGTGTGGTGGTGTAGGTGATACCAGCCCCCTCTAGTGTGGTGGTGTAAGTGATACCAGCGCCCTCTAGTGTGGTGCAGGTGATACCCGCCCCCTCTAGTGTGTTGGTGTAGGTGATACCAGCCCCCTCTAGTGTGGTGGTGTAGGTGATACCAGCCCCCCTCTAGTGTGGTGGTGTAGGTGATATGAGCCCCCTCTAGTGTGGTGGTGCAGGTAATACCCGCCCCCCTCTAGTGTGGTGGTGTAGGTAACAAGAGCCGCCCTCTAGTGTGGTGGTGAAGGTGAAACCAGCCCCCCTCTAGTGTGGTGGTGTAGGTGATACCAGCCCCTTCTAGTGTGGTGGTGTAGGTGACACGAGCCTCCTCTACTGGTTAGTGTAGTGGTGTAGGTGATACCAGCCCCTTCTACTGGTTAGTGTAGTGGTGTAGGTGATACCAGCCCCCTTCTTCTGCTTAGTGTGGTGGTGTAGGTAACATCTGCCCACGTCTGCTGGTTAGTGTAGGGGCGTGGATAACAACTGCCCACCTATAAGGTGTATTAAATATCTGCGCACTCGCCTGTCTTCTCCCTCCTTCCCCGTTTATTTCTACATCGACAGAACATAATAGTACCTGCATTTATTTATTTATTTATATGATTTAATTGCTTAAAGTTATTGGTTTTATGTTGCACTCACCTAATCATGGTTGCAAGGGTCGAGTCATAGCTCCTGGTCCTGTCTCTTCACTGGCTCCTACTAGGTCCACTCTCTCCCTGCTCCATGAGCTTTATCATACCTCTTCTTAAAGGTATGTATGGATCCTACCTCTACTACATCACTCTCCAGAAGAAGTACTTCCTAACATCCCTGTGACTCATGCGATTCTTTAACTTCCAGTTGTAACCCCTTGTTGCTGTATTTCATCTCTGAAGCATCCTGTCGCTATCCAGCTTGTCAATTCCTCTCAGTATTTTATATGTCGTTATCATGTCCCCCTACCCCTCCTGTCATCCAGTGTCGTCAGATTGATTTCCCTTAACTTCTCCTCGTAGGACATACCCCTTAGCTCCGGGAGTAGTCTCGTTGCATACCTCAAATTTCTTGACGTGCTTGACCAGGTGTTGGTTCCAAACTGGTGCTGCATACTCCAATATGGGCCTGATGTCCATGGTGTAGAGTCTTGAACTATTCCTTACTGAGGTGTCGAAACGCTATTCTAAAGTTTGCCTGGTGCCCATATGCCACAGCAGTTATTTGGTTGATGTGCGCCTCAGGAGATGTGCTCGATTACCTGGTCCTTGACTGTTGTTTTCCTCCTGATATGGCTGTACAACAGCTTCGGTTCAGACTTGGCTTTCGCTGCTATATCATTTTCATATTGCCGCCGGGCCTCCCTCCTTATATGTGCATTTTCATTTCTGGCTCTACAACTAATCTCCATATTTTCCTGGGTCCTTTGTCTTCTATACTTTCTTCATTCTCTAGCGCACTTAGTTTTGGCCTCTCTACTCCTTTGGGTGAAAAAAGGGCTTGTTCTGGCCTTCCTATTATTTCTGTTGCTCTTGGAAACGAACTTCTCTGCCTCCTTTCATTTTGTTGCCATGTATTCCATCATGTTATTTACTGATTTTCCCACCAGTTCTCTTTCATAATGAACCTCATGCAGGAAATTGCTCATGCCTGTGTAGTCATCTCTTTTGTAGTTTGGCTTCTCCCGTCTTACTCTTCCTGCTTCCCTCTCCACTTATAACTCTATGTATTCGAAGCTTAGGACCACCTGATCTCTAGCTCCGAGGGGCCTTTCATGTGTGATGTTCTCAATGTCTGAACTACTCAAGGTGAATATGAGGTCCAGTCTTGCTGGTTCATCTGTTAGTTACCATTTTGTCCAAGGCACATGTCGATTAGACACTAGGCCTGTTGTATATGCGAGCGTGTGTGTGTGTACTCACTTAGTTGTACTTACCTAGTTGTGGTTGCAGGGGTCGAGTCATAGTTCCTGGCCCCGCCTCTTTACTGGCCGCTACTGGGTCTCTCTCCCTTCGCCATGAGCCTTATCGTACCTCTTCTTAAAGCTATGAAGGGATCCTGCCTCCACTACATCGCTTCCCAAGCTATTCCACTTCCTGACCACTCTGTGACTGAAGAAATACTTCCTAACATCCCTGTGATTCATCTGAGTCTTCAGCTTCCAGCTGTGCCCCCTTGTTACTGTGTCCCATCTCTGGAACATTCTGTCTCTGTCCACCTTGTCAATTCTTCTCAGTATTTTATATGTCGTTATCATGTCTCCCCTTTCTCTCCTGTCCTCCAATGTCGTCAGGTAGATTTCCCTTAACCTTTCTTCGTAGGACATACCCCTTAGCTCCGGGACTAGTCGTGTTGCAAACCTTTGCACTTTCTCACTTTCTCTAGTTTCTTTATGTGCTTGGCTAGGTGTGGGTTCCAAACTGGTGCTGCGTACTCCAATATGCGCCTAACGTACACAGTGTACAGGGTTCTGAACGATTCCTTATTAAGATGTCGAAATGTTTTTCTTAGGTTTGCTAGGCGCCCGTATGCTGCAGCAGTTATTTGGTTGATGTGCGCCTCAGGAGATGTGCCTGGTGTTATATTCACCCCAAGATCTTTTTCCTTGGGTAAGGTTTGTAGTCTCTGGCCCCCTAGACTGTACTCCGTCTGCGGTCTTCTTTGTCATTCCCCAATCTTCATGAATTTGCACTTGGTGGGGTTGAACTCCAGGAGCCAATTCCTGGACCAGTCCTGCAGCCTGTCCAGATCCCTTTGTAGTTCTGCCTGGTCCTCGTCCGATTGAATCATCATCAACTTCACATCATTTGCAAACAGGGACACTTCGGAGGTTATTCGTTCCGTCATGTTATTCACAAATACCAGAAACAGCACCGGTCCTAGGACTGACCCCTGTGGAACCCCACTCGTCACAGACGCCCACTCTGACACCTCGCCACGTACCATGACTCGCTGCTGTCTTCCTGACAGGTATTCCCTGATCCATTTGAGTGCCTTCCCTGTTATCCCTGCCTGGTCCTCCAGCTTTTGCACTAATCTCTTGTGTGGAACCGTGTCAAACGCCTTCTTACAGTCCAAGAAAATGCAATCTACCCACCCCTCTCTCTTGTCTTACAGCTGTCACCCTGTCATGTGTGTGTGTGTGTGTGTCTGTGTGTGTTTGTGTGTGTGTGTGTGTGCACGTGTATGTGTGCGCATGCGTGTGTCTTCAAGAGAGTGCGTGCTTGTGTCATGTGTGCATGCATGTGTTTGTGCGTGCGTGTGTGTGTGTGTACTCACCTAGTTGTTTTTGCAGGGGTCGATTCATAGCCCCTGGCCCCGCCTCTTCACTGGCCTCTACTGGGTCACTCTCCCTGCGCTATGAACTTTATCATACCTCTTCTTAAAGCTATGAATGGATCCTGCCTCCACTACATCGCTTCCCAAACTATTCCACTTCCTGACCACTCTGTGACTGAAGGAATACTTCCTGACATCCCTGTGATTCATCTGAGTCAGTGTGTGTGCTCGCTGCGTATGCATGCTTGCGCGCGCCTTGTTGTACTGTACGACCTCTAGTGTTGAACCATAAAAACAGCAACGGCAAGGTGTTACACTTGCCCCCACTCTCTCCTCCCCTCCACCTTCCCTTCGCCACCCTTCACCAACCGATCCCCCTAACCTTCACCTACCCCCCTCTCCCACCCTTCGTTCTTTCCCACCTCCATCACTGCCCCTCCAGTCCCTCCCCGGTCCTCCCCGGTCCTCCCCTCCCTGCCATCCCGGCCGTGATATTGACACACTCACGCGCTTAGGGGTCATTGACTCTGGGCAACACACTTGCACTAAGTTCTTCAGCTTGCACCTCACCACGCACTTGAACTATGCACTCACACCAAGTTCTGTTTGCACCTCACCACGCACTTATACCTTGCACTGTCCATGGACTTGAACTAAAACATGTATTTATATCATGCAACAAGACACATGTGCAACACACACAATGAAGTGCTACACGTGGAAAGAGAGGCCACTGGATAAGTGTGTTAGAGGTCAGTAGTGTGAAGAAAGGTTGAGAGAATACGTGGGGGCACTGTCCTACGATACTCTTGTTTTCACTTGTAACATGTATTCATACATGTATTCATACATGTATTCATACATGTATTCATTAAAGTCTCTCTGAAGAGTGGACGGAAACAGATGAGAGTGGCAGTGTAGGTAGGTGCAGCGTCGACGCTATGTTGCCACGGTGTTGCTGTGTATGCTAGGTGAAGGACCAACACTAACACAACACCCAGGTGAATGTGAGGGAGGGAGAGAGACTGGGAGGGATAATTTGAGGAACGGAGGGGCAAGGAAAGGGGGAGGGAAAAAGATGGAGGGTGGGAAGAACAGTGAAGGCAGTTAGGTTTAATCTGAGGAAGCACAGCTGAGCATTGCGGTGGGCATAGCTGTGGTGGTACGTATAAGCTTTTATGTATACGTGTATACTTGTGTGTGTGTGTGTGTGTGTGTGTGTGTGTGTGTGTGTGTGTGTGTGTGTGTGTGGTAATCTTACCTTAAAATGCAATTCTATGTGAAATTTAATTAAAGACGATAATATTATTTTACGAAATATGACGTCAGCTCTGCTATTTATATTCATATTGAAATGGAAATTTAAAATGGTAGAATATTTTTTACCTGAAGAGAATAGCAATTATTTAATATTGAAGAAAATATCACTTCCTGGTAAACAGGAACTAGTGCAAGTCCATTGTTACCAAAACATGAGAAGAACTCTTGTTAGTCTTACTAAGGTAGGACAACCTATTGGAGTTCAACGACAAGATAACAAAGTAAGACAGGAAAGAGAGAGGGATGGGTAGATTGCATTTTCTTAGACTGTAAGAAGGCCTTTGACACAGTACCACATAAAAGACTGGTGCAAAAGCTAAAGGAGTAGGCAGGAATAACAGGAAAAGCACCGCAATAAATCAGGGAATACCCGACAGGAAGTAAATAACGAGTGATAGTACGTGATGAGGTGTCGGAGTGGGTACATGTGTCAAGTGGATTTCTACAAGGGTCAGTCCTAGCGCCGGTGCTGTTTCTTGTATATGTGAAAGACATGACAGGAGGGATAGAGTCAGAGGTGTCCCTGTGAAACTAATGAGGAGAATAAAATCGGAGGAGGATCAGGAAAGACTATAAAGGGATTTGGACAGGCTTCAAGCCTGGTCCGACAAATAGCTCCTGGAGTTTAAACCCACCAAATACAAAGTTATGAAGCTTGGGAAAGGACAAAGAAGACCGCAGACGGAGTACAAGCTCGGGGGTCAAAGGCTGCAAACTTCACATCCCCTGAGGCGCACATCCCCTGAGGCGCATATCAACCAAATAACTGCTGCAGCATATAGATGCTTGGCAAACCGTGTACGTCAGGCCCATATTAGAGTACACAGCACCAATATAGAACCCACACTTGATCAAGCACATCAAGAAATTTAGAGAAAGTTAAAAAAAAAATGCAACAAGACTAAGTCCTTTACCTAAGGAGTATGTCCTATGAGGAGAGGTTAAGGGAACTCAACCAGATGACGCAGGAGGACTGGAAGGATAAGTTGGACAGGGCTAGAATGTTTCAGAGATGGAACAAAGGAACAAGGGGCCACAACTGGAATTTGAAAACTCATATAAGCCATAGGGATGTTAGGAAGTATTTCTTTATCATAAGAGTTGTCAGGAAGTGGAATCTGGAGAGTGAGGTATGATAAGGCTCTTGGAGCTGGGAGAGAGTGGCCTAGTAGAGACTAGCGAAGAGCCGGGGCCAGGAGCTGTGAATCGACCCCTGCAACATATAGGTGAGTATACATACACACACACACACACACACACACACACACACACACACACACACACACACTCACATACATACACACACACAAACCAGTATCCCTGACAGAAGGAGATAATTAGAAGCAGATTTGTGGATCACCTGGAGGGAAGTTGCTACATAAACAATAACCAGCATGCTTTTAGAGACCGCAAATTTTGTCTCTAAAGCTTGCTGGAGTTCTGGGATAAAATAAAACAAGTGAGGCCAGAAAGAGAGGAATGGATTGCATATTCTTGGACTGCAAAAAAGTATTTGATTCAGTACCTCACAAGAGATTGGAACAAAAACTTTAAGAGTAGGTTGGAGTAGCTTACAAGAGTGAAATAAAAGTCGATTGTCAGTGAAGATCGGTTCCACAAGGACCGTACTGGCACTGATACTGTGTCTGGTTTTTGGGAAGGATTTATCGGAAGAGATAGAATCCCTGTTTGTGGAAAATATAAAAGTAATGATAAGTATAAAATACGACGAGGACAACGAAAGGATACAAATGGATTTGGACAATCTGTAATATTGGTCACAAAAGTGGTTACTTGAATTCAGCCTTAACAAATGCAAGGTTTTGAAAATTAGGGAAGGGGCAAGAAGACCAGAAATTGAGTATAATCCCTGGAGGACAGAGGCTTCAAATCTCACCTCAAGGAGTAAGATCTAAGGGTGAGCATAGTTCCAAGCATATCTCCAGAAGCACACATCACTTGAATAACCGCTGCAGTGAATGCTCTTTTGGCAAATCTACTAGCAGCTTTCAGAAATGTTAACAAAGTTATTCACTGTCCTATAATATGACATATATCAGGCCCATCTTGGAGTATGCAGCATCAGCGTAAAATCTTTAAATGAAAAATCTTGTTAAGGAACTTGAAAAATGTGCAGAGGTGTGCAAGAGGCATCCCACTATCTATAACACGAATCTGTACAGGCAAGCCTGTAGGCATATGGGAAAAGTCCAAAAGTGACTACAGTGGACCCCCGAGTAACGAGCACCCCGGAAATCGTACAATTATGTAAGTACAAAATATAATATTGTAAGTGCTTTTGTAAGTGTATTTTTGGGGGTCTGAAATAGACTAACCTACTTGACATTATTCCTTAAGGGAGTAAAGTTGTTCGGTAATGGCACTTGAGCAGGCTTCTGGAATGAATTATGCTCGTTACTCGGGGGTCCACTGTACTCCCAAAATTAAGGCGAAGGGGGTTGAGGATAGGTTCGTCTGTCTAAAGATCCTTTAGACAGACGAACCAGGGGATACATGATAAAGACATACAAAATACTCCAAGAACCTGATAGGGTGGATATCGCAGTGACGTCGAGAAGCGGTAAACAGGTAAACGAGGGTACAGTTTAGTTGGAAATTAAACACAAATGAATCACAGGGATGTCGGGAAGTATTTCTTCAGTCTGAAGTGGTCAGGAAAAGAAATGGCCTGAACGAAGTAGTGGAGGCAGGCTTCATACAAACTTTTAAAAATAAGTGAGAGGTCCCCTCTTTACTTCCATGGACAAAGTTCTTTGTCTCCACAGATTCCGAAGTGCTCCACTCACCCTTTTCCCCTCATCAATTCTATGATTCACCTCATCCTTCATAGACCCATCTACTGACATGTCCACTCCCAAATATCTGAATACATTCACCTCCTCCATACTCTCTCCCTCCAATCTGATATCCAATCTTTCGTCACCTAATATTTTTGTTATCCTCATCACCTTACTCTTTCCTATATTCACTTTCAATTTTCTTCTTTTACACACCCTACCAAATTCATCCACCTGATCTGATATATCTGTGGCCCCTCTATAAACATGTACATCCTGAAGTCTACTCAACAGTCTTTTAAAAATCTACCAATACGTAGTCCAACAAACTACTGTCATTTCGCCCTCAATAAATGTCGAGAGGCAGGGCCAGGAGCTAAGACTCGAACCATGCAACCACAAACAGGGACGTACATGCATGCTCCCACACACACATGCTTGCACCCACGCACACTTGCACGCACATAACTATTTTTCTTTTTATTTTGTATTATGGCTTTTGCAGTGATTATAAATTTTTTGTGGTAGAAGTAGAGGTTTAGCACTGGAGAATAATATTATGTTTTTGTAGATCAGTTCGGATTTCTGCATTGGAAAAATGAGCTTCATATTGGAGACAGGAATTCTAATGAGACGAAAATGCTACTGTGACCCAAACAAAAACTAACAAAATGTATGAGAGTTGTATGGTTGTTAAGAACAATACATTTACAGAGGTACAGTATTTTCAGATACATTGTATAAATTGTTAAGGCGTATACACATGCATATGCAGTAGTTTTGAAGTGAGAACTGTGTGCTGTGAGAATTTCGTGAACCGAAAACTTTGGAGTTAAGAGCAGTTTAAGCGTGGGTTAAGGAATGATTCGTATCTTGGCGAAACTGATTTAGGAAAGTGTGTAGTGGTGATGGCCATATACACTGTAACATTGAAGACTGTACGAAAGTACTATTGTACCTGCTACTTTCACTGTTTTCACGTCTTACAAAAAATATGATGCTAACTGCTAAAATTAATTGCCATTTATTGGATTCAGCTGTAAACAGAACTCACACGATCTGACTTTATAACGGAACTAATTGGATATAAATTGCTGGCTGGAAGTTCAAAGCAAGAAATGAAATAATGGTAATTGAAGTTTTAGTCTAAGATAGTGAGGGTACACAACAAGTAGTGATATTTATTCTGATCAGAGGTAGGGCCAAGTGGCAGCAATGAATTATAGGTGGCCTACGTAACATTATACACACTCGGATTCCGTATGTGAATCTCTCGCTTGATTTATATATGACTTGATTCCCAAATTGACCGTCTCTGTCTAGTAATGCTTCTTCATCTGTATTCATAAATTGCTTCGCCGATTAATTTAACCACAGATTAAAAACTTCTACTGATGTCCAACTCACGACCGTCGTTCATCATACAATCATTTTTTTTTTTTGGCCCTTTACTTAAGGGTTGCAATAGGAGGGGGAAAATTATCTGTTTTTTTTTTTAACTCCACCTCAGTAATTTTCGTTAATCATCGTTCATCCGTCACCATTACTCAAGACTCCGCCCACTGTGTCATGACTAGTCGAGGCAAGAAGATGCTATATTGCCAGGTTCGTATGGTCGATCACCTTGCCAGGCCCCACCTTGCGCTTGCTATATTCTTCCTTCTACAAGCAGGTGGCTAAAAGCAAAGACTCGTGTGGGTTAAATCACTTCACCGTTGTGGTTATCCGGTTCTTATCGCAACTTATAATTCTCCTGTATTGCAAGGTCAGTATAGCGGTCGAGGCTGTCTGTATAGCAATTGGAAACTGTCTTTTGTTTTTATTAATATCGTCAGATTTGCAACCCTGCATGGCTATCTTTTAGCCAACACTTGAATTCTTCCAGAGGTCTGGAGTTTTTCTTGACAATTTGCCCTGGATACAACTTCGAACAGGACTGGAGTTAATGAGAAAATTGTATAACGATGTTTCCCAGGATGCGACCCACTGCAGGGAGAGCAGAGGCGTAAGGAACCGGAACCTTTTCGGTTCTGAGCTACTCGACACCGCCAAAGAAGATTGTCGAAGAAGAAACGAAAAAGAACACCACGACGATGAAGATTTTTTTGGGGATTTTTAACCTATGAAACCCAAGGCTTGTTTCCACTGAGATCCATCCTTCCTCTCCACAAGGATGCGATCCACAACACCCGCCTAACATCCAGGTACCTCTTCACTGCTAGGTAAGTAAGGGTACCAGTGTAAGAGCTTAGCCATGCATTTAAACTTAGTTTGTGAGCCGAACTCTTTACCACTTAACTACATGATGAAACTCTCCGTCTCTCACAACAAACACTAATGTTCGTCTCTGTTTTGTAAACACTAAACATACGTCCGTTGGAGAATAAACCTCTGTACAACACTGTAACTCGCATAGCACTCTTCTTAATGGTACGTGACACAGGCTAAATGCACTGAGAGAAAGGTGAATCTCTGTGTATATACCCCGAGAAGTGTGTATCTCTGTGTATATACCCCGAGAGGTGTGTATCTCTGTGTGTATACCCCGAGAAGTGTGTATCTCTGTGTATATACCCGAGAGGTGTGTATCTCTGTGTGTATACCCCGAGAAGTGTGTATCTCTGTGTATATACCCCGAGAAGTGTGTATCTCTGTGTATATACCCCGAGAAGTGTGTATCTCTGTGTATATACCCCAAGAAGTGTTTATCTCTGTGTATATACCCCGAGAAGTATGTATCTCTGTGTATATACCCCGAGAGGTGTGTATCTCTGTGTATATACACGAGAAGTGTGTATCTGTGTATATACCCCGAGAAGTGTGTATCTCTGTGTATATACCCCGAGAAGTGTGTATCTCTGTGTATATACCCCGAGAGGTGTGTATCTCTGTGTATATACCCCGAGAAGTGTGTATCTCTGTGTATATACCCCGAGAAGTGTGTATCTCTGTGTATATACCCCGAGAAGTGTGTATCTCTGTGTATATACCCCGAGAGGTGTGTATCTCTGTGTATATACCCCGAGAAGTGTGTATCTCTGTGTATATACCCCGAGAAGTGTGTATCTGTGTATATACCCCGAGAGGTGTGTATATACACAAGGAGATGTGTATTATTAAATGTATATATACACCAAGAGGTGTATATCTGTTTATATACACTGAGGTTTGTATACCTTTCAGTGTATATGTACCGAAAGTTTACTTCATTCTCTGTTTTGCTGATGAAAATATTTATATTGTTTCTGTACCTGTAATATGCGTCTTTAATGCCTCTCCACACATGTAGTCGATAGTCTTTAAACTAGCCAATATGATATCACTAGTGCATCTTTACGTGATGTCTGTAACATCTTGAAGATCAGAAGCAACTTCTCAGGAGTAATATCAAGGGAATATCTGCCTGGGTGTTAAATGAAATGTTTTACTCAGTGAACACAGAACTCGTACAGTGTAAGAGAAAACACAAAATGATGATAACAGAAAATAACAAAATATGTTTTTAGGACTTTGAAATCACTTGGACATATTTCTGACCCTCCCCGCGTCCCCCCTCCCATCTGTCACACCTCGCACCCAAAACGTTAATAAATTCAAACTAAAGGTATTCAATTGATTGCCGATCTCCTCGAAGAAATTACCTTGATGCTGGTGAAGGGCTCTTGATGAAAGGAATTAGAACTGCCATTCCCTGGTTATATGCCATTCCCCAGGCACTGTGTGGTCTTTTCTGGCCTAACACTTCCACGTAAATATAGTAATAATAATTAGAGTGTCAGTTTTTCGTTTCTTTTTAGTTTACACCAAAAGTTTCTTGGCATCCTAATCTAAACTGTTTAGCTAATCCTTCTGAACATTTGCGTGATCGGGTAGCCATGATGAACTCCAACGTTCTTGATTGTACATGAACACCTGCAAGCATATACTCAGTAATATGTACACTGAGATGTATGTATGTATGTATATATATATATATATATATATATATATATAATAATAATAATTTCATAAAAATCATTCCGAACCTAACGAAAAAATATATTTCATTGTGTTTGTTTATTATTAAATTATTGTAAACTTATCTAAAATATATTTAGTTGGATTAGGCTAAATTAAATTGCGCTTGTTATAATAGTTAGGTAAGTTTTCTAAGGTTCTTTTGGTTCAAAATTATTAATTTTTACATTAACATAAATGGAAAAAAAAATATATCTTTAAACGTATAAGAGAAAATTTTAGAAAGGACTTAATTTCAAATGAGTTCTTGCTAATTGACCAGGTTTGCCTATTCGGCACGATATATATATATATATATATATATATATATATATATATATATATATATATATATATATATATATATATATATATATATATATATATATGCTAGGAATTCGCAAGAACATGCGAAATATTCACAAACACTGATCTCTGGCCGAAGGAGACTCGAACCTACGAACCTTGTAACAAGGTACGCAGTGCTTACCGACCGTACACACTGGTCCAATACCTTGGCACCCAGCTCACGCTAGACGTTGATCAGGCAGCCAGCTTTCAGGCAGGTGGCTTACAGCTTTCATCTCATCCCTGCATGCATCGACACAACTAGAGATTTTTACAATGCTAGGAATTCGCAAGAATTCTAGTTGTGTCAATGCATGCAGGGGATGAGATGAAGCTGTAAGCCACCTGCCTGAAAGCTGGCTGCCTGGATCAACGTCTAGCGTAGCTGGACGCCAGGTATTGGACCAGTGTGGTACGGTCGGTAAGCACTTGCGTACCTTGTTGTAAGGTTCGTAGGTTGTCTCCTTCGGCCAGAGATCGTGTTGTGATATATATATATATATATATATATATATATTAAAATATATATATATATATATATATATATATATATATATATATATATATATATATATATATATATATATCAAAAGTTGACACCGAGACGTTGATATCTCTCAGAAACTGACTCAGAGTGGTGGATATCTCAAAAAATGACACCGAGGGGTTAATATATATCGTTGTATATACACCGAGGGCATAATGTTCTAGTTTGCTAGCCACCAGCTGGGAAAACATGTGCCAGAACCAGCTGGGGAGACATGTGCCAGCACAAGCTGAGGAGACAAATGCACCAGCTGGGACACGTGTGCCAGCATCAGTTGGGTAGACATGTGTGCTGGCCACCAACTGGGAGACAGGTGTGTCAGCCACCAACTGGGGAGACAGGTGTGTCAGCCACCAACTGGGGAGACAGGTGTGTCAGCCACCAACTGGGGAGACAGGTGTGTCAGCCACCAACTGGGGAGACAGGTGTGTCAGCCACCAACTGGGGAGACAGGTGTGTCAGCCACCAACTGGGGAGACAGGTGTGTCAGCCACCAACTGGGGAGACAGGTGTGCCAGCCATCAGCTAGGGAGAGGTGCCTGCCAACCACTAGCTGTTGATACAGATGTGCCAGCGACCACCTGGGAGACAGTGACAGCACAGTGTTAGAAATACTACATTTGCAGTGCCAAGACCAGTGTCATAAAGCTGATGTAAGTGACATAAATACAGTTACACCTTCACCCTTAACAGCCAGTGTTGACACTCATTCTCATCATTTAGATTTTGTTATGTACAACATTATCTCTGATTGCAGTAAGAACTTTTTCGTAAGAAAAAACTTGTACGTGTAGTAGCATCAACATGAAGTGTACGTAAGTTAATATCTTACGCAAGGAAAAATGTGCTGAATTTGTTGGAACTCTGCTCACTCTACAAATTATATATGATATTAGCACAAATCATTCAGACTTAGAAAAAGAAATGGACAATAAGCTCACGTACGCAGCATCTGGGCCTGATTCCTGGGCTCCTCCTCTGGAGGTGGAGCTTAGATTTAGATGAAACTCCGAAGGCTATAAAAAGTTCAGACGTAGTCTCTCTTCCTAAAGGAGATAGCAAAACTATGGCAGAAAAAAAAAATCTGACCAATAACACTAACATTACTCCACATAAGTCTTTGAAAAAGTCCCGGGACACTAACGTAGTTTTTACGAAGAAGCATAACCTACGGCGGAGTTCGAGAAGAAAGGCTTTGGAAGAAAAAAACTTCAGACACTTTTTACACGCATTTTCATTAGGCATTTGACAAGTGTGACAACAGAGTGATAACCCATAAAATAATGTCAATATATATAACAGTAACAGGAATTGTAGGGAAATTTATATTCAAATTTCAAACAAAGAGAGCACAAAGAATGGTAGTAAACAGTACAAAGTCTAATGCATAGACTTAGCACCTTTACTATTTCTCATTGTCGTATGATACTTGGATAAAAATACTCAACACAGCTTCGTATCATCCAGCATGAACGATACCAAAGTAAGTCAAAAAGTAGCCTCAGTCAGATATCAATAAAGTCCTCCAATAGGTAAATTAAAACATGATCAGTCAAACCACGGAACGGGTGAGGTTTGAACCCATGGCAAGTGAGTGAGGTTCACACCCCAACCGTTCAATGGTTTGTTTGCAATCGTGTTATTATGATTTCGTGAGTCATGATGTTCAATGAAGACAAATTTTAAATGCTTAGATATGGGAAGAATGAAGAACTCGAAATGAGCACCGAATACAGAATGCACACAACCCATTTCTTAGAACATAAGCAACAAGTAAAAGACTTAGAAATAAAAATGTCCTATATAGTGAACACAATAAAGTAAATGCAGCAAAGGCTAGAAAAATGACAAGATGGATAAGGAGAACTTTCAGTTCAAGAGAAACAAACCTGGAAAAATTACATTTGTACAGAGATCATTTACTGCTCGCACAAGAATCAATAAAGCATTTAAAATACTGGAAATGTCTTAGAATACTAGAGAAAGAACAGAAAATAGAGTAGTCATCGGAAGTATTAGTGGAAGGGGAGGTGCGAAGTGAACCAGGTTGACGAAATGCAAGGTTAATACTCAGAAAACGAAGGTTGTTGTTAAGACTGTAAATTAGAAATACAAAGGCAATGTGCAGATGTCTTCACCTAAGAAACGCTTTTGAGAGAGAAGAGATTTCTTTTAGCATGAGGGTAGGCAGAGTTGATAAAAGTAGAAGAATATCCCAGGCGAGAGAATGAATTTGCGGACAAGAAAGAAATTTTTAAGTCGAGACATTTAGGATCACAGATGCTCTAGGGCACAGAAGAGGTAAACAATAATTTTCTCTCTGTAAATGGTATATGGTATGAAACAGTGAATTTATATGAGCTACATGGAAAATGAAATGCCAATCACAGAGTGTTGGGCATGGTCATCAAGGAAAGAAGTAGCGAGTTTGATTACCATTCAGTTTGTTCCAATCACGTTACTGACTTTTATTCTTAATGTTGCTGGTTTCTCTAGTGCCAGACACTGAAGGGGGACCACAGCTGGCTTATCTCCACCTGGCTCACACCAGCTGTCTGGGTAACGCTACAAAGTTCTCTGGTGCCTGGCACTGAAGGTGCATCACAGCTGGCTTATCTCCACCTTGCTCACACCAGCTGTCTGGGCAATGCCATTGAGTTCTCTGTGTTATCTAACCTACGCTACCATCAGTCCCACCGAGGAGGGGACCCTTGGTGGTTGGGGCTTTCATGATTTATTGTAGAATGTATAGAATTGAATTTCTAGTTGGTAAACAATTGATCAAATGTTGCTATAAGTGCTAAATTTTTCTATGTTAAAATAAATCCATAAATTCCTATAATTAAGCCTATCTGTCCTATATTATGCCTATCAAATTTAACAATTAATTCCTAAAAAAATAAAAAAGAAGTTTACAGGCAAATGAAAACCGCTAAAGATTTTTTTTAACATGAAAATTACTAATTGTTACTGTATATATAATTTTGTTGTTGTATCATTGATTGCCTCTGTGACTATTCTGGAGATAATATGCTCCAATATTTAAAAACTCGGCATGTTAAAGATAAGTTTAACATTCGTTAGTTATTAAAAAATGTTAGTTTTATTTTTTTTATACTCAAACCACATTAGTAAATATGCTAAACATTCATCAAAATTACCATGATTTCTTCAACAAAAATAAATAAAATAGTTTTCTTCACACCCAGGCAACCCTGAAACCACCGAGCCGACGCTCCCAACCCCTAGACTACAATAAGATTCTTCCAATCATGTATATTTATTAACTAGAGAGGTCGGCATGGGTCACCGCTTCCACGGCTTTATGGGAGAATCTCTTGCCAGTATGACCAACGACGAGATCTACCTCCTGTACTGTCGATGATTCGAAAAAATCTCATTGAACAATGATCTCAATGTCAATGATTCAAGGAGTGAGTGACATCACCTGTTTACTGTGATCTTATTGCATTATATATCGTGCCTAATAAGCCGAACTTGAACAATTAGACACATGTGCAACATCTGGGTATCTTTATTGTAGACGTTTCGTCATCCAGTGGCTTTATCAATACAAATTCAAGGACATAAATGGAAGACAGAAGAACTATATACAAAAGATGAGGTAATGAGTCCCTCAGCCTTGGAGTTGGTGTGAAGAGCACCGTAGTCGTGAAGACTCTGGAGCACTGGCAAGAGGCTGGCGCTTATATACTCGCGACAGGTGGAAATGGACGGGTAGCATACGAGGGCATAGTCGCTGGTAGGCGGGATTTCCCAGTAGAAGTAGGTCATATCCGAGGCACGGGTTAGTGGTGGTAGTAGTAGTAGTAGTAGTAGTAGCTGGTGCTCTTCACATCAACTCCAAGGCTGAGGGACTGATTACCTCATCTTTTGTATATAGTTCTTCTGTCTTCCAGTTATGTCCTTGAATTTGTATTGATAAAGCCACTGGATGGCGAAACGTCTACAATGAAGATACCCAGATGTTGCACATGTGTCTAATTTTTCAACTCGTCGGTATTGCATACCGTTCATGTAGAAGCCGAACTTGCCGAATAGGCTGAACTTCCTTACTAATTGGACTATTCACACAAAAAAATTACAGAGTGAAAGAAATTTAACTTTTCATTGACAATTATGTAAAAAATTTTTTTTTTAACCAAACCTAACTTAGATTCCTCACCTAACTCGCTTAACCTAACGTGACGCTAAATTCTGCCATATAGTATGTCATGGGTCAGTTCACATTTTTTTAATATTACTTTAAATGAATTATATATATTTTTTTCGTTATGCTCAGAGTGAATTTTGCAGTTACAGGAAAAAACTACAACAAAATTTCTCTGTTATTCGGCAGAAAACACCCTTGCTTTTTACGCCAGACTCACCTGTTCGGCTTATTCGGCACGACAACACACACACACACACACACACACACACACACACACACACACACACACACACACACACACACGCCCCGATGGCATGGTGGCTAGCGCTCTTGCTTCACGCACGGAGGGCCCGGGTTCAATTCCCGGCGGGGCCGAAACATTTCGAAGTGTTTCGTACACACACACATATATATACAACAGGCCTAGTGTATAATCGACATGTGCCTAGGACAAAATGGTAACTAACATACACACAGAATGATTTTTTTCGAAATTATTGCATACACAAATTTTCGCTTGCCTTATTCGGCAAGAAGAGCATTGCTATTTAAGCAAAATAATTAGCAAGCTTTACCTGTTCGGCACGACATATATATATATATATATATATATATATATATATATATATATATATATATATATATATATATATATATATATATATATAACAGGTATGAGCCGAGAGGTCCTATAATAATGGGTATTGGAAGCATCTTACAAATGTAGTATATAGTGATTATTTAGGGTATGTACCTATCTATGATATGACAGCGGATACACTGACAGAACACTGTACTGATTCAACCCATCCTCATCCTCCTAATATAACATACGTTATATTAGCTAAAGGAATGTAGTCTGCCACAACGTCAGTTTTCCGACGTATGAGTCATAAAGCACCTCCGTGTTTACTTGGCTGTTGTTACAATCTCAGAGCATATGGTTAGGCATTTTTTGTAACTTTTAAGTTGCATTTTGTTAAAATTATTTAAAAAAACTGCATTTATCTAGCCTAACTTACACTATCTTTCAAAACGTATATACAGAACAACATAATTGTGCCTACGGTAGACAAGTAGCGTGTCTGTTGTTATTAAGGGACGGAATGTTAAGTCTGCACCACTCCTTGAGCTGAATGACCCACACAGGTTTAGTGTTTCACGTAAATTTTAACATAAAAGCGCCATGAACGAAGTTTTTATCCCTTGCAGTCAGAAATTCATCGCGGCGACGTATGCGTGATGGTACTCCCCAGAAAGTGTAGGCACCTCCTACCTGCCCAGTCCCCAGGCACCTCCTACCTGCCCAGTCCCCAGGCACCTCCTACCTGCCCAGTCCCCAGGCACCTCCTACCTGCCCAGTCCCCAACACTTGCGCTCGTCATCGACAACCTGTCATTTTACTACGTCAAATTCTTAAGAGGTTCCCAACCTCCATTTCGTAAGGCTTCCTGTAAGCTGTCAAACGTTATTTTTTCTATATATTTTTGTTGTTAGTTTTTGTTAGAATATGTATAAATATTTAAAGTGTATATTTAACGTCAGGTGAGAAAATTAAACAAACAGGTAACGAGATAGCAGAGTTTAACCAGGAAACGTTAACACCTCTGCAGTGGTACCACTGTCACGAGTGTTTTCGGATCACGAAAAAAACATGTAGCTCGGCTGCATGCGTGATCTTTGAAGGATCGCTGGCTCAGAGGTAAGGTGACGCGTATAGTATTGTGTTGTCTCTTGAGGTAGTACAATGTTCGTAGGGTCGAGTCCTGACCTGCCGCAGTTTGGTAAATGAGATATATATATATATATATATATATATATATATATATATATATATATATATATATATATATATCCTGACATCCCTGTGGCTCATCTGTGGCTTTAACTTCCAGATGTTTCCCCACGTACCCATTTTTCGCCTTTCAAAGAGGTTATGAATTTGAGTATTTTGTATGTAGTTGTCATGCCTCCCCTGGTTCTTCTATCTCCCAGTGTCATTATTGTACGTGTGTGTGCGTACGTATGTTTTGGTTTGTTTATGTGTGTATATGTATGTGTGTGTGTGTGTGTATGTGTTATTTACCATTTTGTCAAAGGCACTTGTCAATAAGACATCCTGTTCGGTTAGTTAGTTGTTTCTATGTGTGTGTATGTGTGCACTCACCTATTTGTGGTTGCAGGGGTCGATTCACAGCTCCTGGCCCTGCCACTTCGCTGGTCGCTACTAAGTCCACTCTCTCCCTGCTCCATAAAAATCATCATATATCTTCTTAAAGCTGTGTATAAATCCTGCCTCCAGTATATCACTCTCCATATTGTTCCACTTCGTGACAACTTTATGACTGAAAAAATACTTCCTAACATCCCTGTGACTTGTCTGAGTTTTCAACTTCCAGTTGTGTCCTATTGGTGTGTGTGTGTGCTCGCTTATATTCACCTAGTTGTGGTTGCAAGGGTCGAGTCACAGCTCTTGTGTGTGTGTGTGTGTGTGTGTGTGCGTGTGCGTGCGTTAAGCACTCTCTCATACTAAATTTTTAAAAAAGGTGTCGAACAAGACTACTTATTTTGGGTTGGTCGATGATGAACAAAAATATCATGCAGTTTTGAGGAGCGGTTTGTGGAAGTGTGAGACACGTAGTTATAAATGAACAGTCAGCAACGGTGCTTTTAAATGTGTGTGTGTGCATGTGCATATACATTCATGCGCGTGAATCATCTCCATTTACCAGGATAACCTTGCCCTCTCTCTCTTCCTCAGTGCATATAAACTTATAATGGCTTTGTGGTGATGGCTTGTTAAGATGGTTGTATTTTACAGATGTTATGTTTCAGATGTTTTATTGATGAATTGCTAACAGACCTCTGTCTTGAAGAAGGAAATTGATAAGTTGTTTGAGGCAGTTCCTGGTCAGCTAGGTGGTGTTGCTTACGTTTGACGATATTCTGCTAGTACCAATAACCTGACTGATCATATCGGCAAACAGGGGTCCCAGTCTGGGACTGTGCCGCACTGACACTGACTCCCGGAATTATTAACAGGTGGGTAGGTAAGTAGGTAGGTTGGTTGGGTGGTTGTCCCAGTAAACTCTCACCTTATCCCTCGAGCCTGTCTCTTTTCTTGATTTCCCATTCTCCATTCACTCTTCCCCATCAAGTATCTCTATCCCTCTGTGCCTCGTTCCTTTGTCCTTCACATAGCTTGCTCTTTCCCTTCCTTTTCCCTCTAACCCCTCTTTGTCCCCTTTCCCTTCGTGCTTCCTCCTTCACCCTGTAACACCCTCTCCGTCTTCCCTCCCCTTACAGCAGAGAGAGAGAGAGATACCATGTGTATCTTGTCTTGTGCGCTGCGCAGAACAAGTTGTCATCGGAGCCATCCCCGGGGGCTGGCCTCACTGCCCCTCTTGTGCCACCAGCGTCTTGCCTTCACGAAAAATTTACCCAACCGGCGCCTGCACCGACCACCCTCCCACCCGTCCCGTCCATCTCACTAATAAAACCCGAAGACAGACGCACTCGACGACCTTGTCCTGAGAAGAGTCAGCTCTCCGAGGTCAGTCTGCCAGAGTCCTTAACAGGGACTATAAGGTGGTTCCCTCGTTAAGAGGGACTACAAGATGGTTCCCTCGTAAAGAGGGACTACAAGATAGTTACCTCCTTAAGAGGAAGTACAAGATAGTTCCCTCCTTAAATAGAAGTATAAAATAGTTTTCTCGTTAAAACTTACAAGGTAGTTCTCTACCGCAAGACAGGTTATTGGTTCTCTAGTTAAGCCCAGTTAATTATTACTTCTTTAGCTACGTATTTATCATGAATTCTTGAGGGATATATTACACAACTTTCACACTCCATATGACTGCTTGAAAAACATCATGGTTTTTGCACTATGGTCGTAGTTGCCTGTGGAGGGTAAAGTGTCACATGTCTTTGGAGTTATACGGTGGTTTTTAAGTTGCAAACTTTATTCAAGGTGTATTATTAACGAAAATGTTCCATGTCTTATCGTTAAAAGCGACTGATCGATGTTTTTATCGTTAAAAGCGACTGATCTATGTTTTTATCGTTAAAAGCGACTGATCTATGTTTTTATCGTTAAAAGCGACTGATCTATGTTTTTATCGTTAAAAGAGACTGATCTATGTTTTTATCGTTAAAAGCGACTGATCGATGTTTTTTTAATCGTTAAAAGCGACTGTTCGATGTTTTATTGTTAAAGGCGATTATTTTTTTATCGTTAAAAGTGACTATTCGATGTTTTTAACGATAAAAACGACTGTTCGATTTTTTTTTTATAATTAAAAGCGACTATTCGATGTTTTTTTTATCATTAAAAGCGATTGTTAGACGTTTTATCGTTAAAAACGACTGTCCGATGTTTTTTTTAGCGTTAAAAGCGACTATTCGATGTTTTTTTTGTTAAAAGCGACTATTCGATGTATTTTTATTGTTAAAAGCGATTGTTCGATATTTTTTATAGTTTAACGGGACTGTTCGATTTTTTTTTATCCCTGAAATCGACTGTTCGATGCATCTTATTCTTAAAAAAGAATGTTCTACGTTTTTCTCTATATTATACTAATTATTTTCTGATGATTTTAGAAGAGTAATTACTTGATATTTCCTCATTTTTAAATGTTTATTTAAAAGATAACTTGTCTGCTGTGTCTTCAAAAGTTAGATTTTTGTCTCTCTTTCTCAAAAAGTTTATATTTTGGTTCTCTTTTCAAAAGGAATATTCTTTATTCTTTGAAAAGGATTGTGTTTTGATTCTTTTCAAAAAAGATTATTTTTTTCGATTTCTTCAAAGATTATTTTTTTTCTATTCTCTTTTCCAAAGGATTAGTTCTAGGTTCTTTCTTCTGAAAAAAATTACTTGGTACAGCAGTAATAATGGGGCTTTATTGAACCTGTATATCTGCTATGATTGTCTTTTGTACGGTCACTTTGGCTTCGTGTTTCATGTATAGGTTGAATCGAGGCCAAAGGTTGAGGTAAGAGGGAGAGATAGAGACCATGTCACGTTAAAGGAAGGAGATAGTGAACACCAAGGGTTGAATTAAGGGGTGCAGATAAAGGGTGGGGTTAAGGGAGATGGTGGAGACCAAGGGTAGGGAAAGGAAGAGACATGATAGAGACAAGGGTCGGCTGAAAAAAATATATTAAAGAAGTAGTTTTATTTCAGGATGGTTTTTTGTAAGGTACTGAGTGTGATAGTGTGTGGGCGGAAAGTATTGTTGGCCTAAACCAGCTCGGTGGTACTATAATAAATCTACTAAAATTAGTAATTGGACTTTCACCTTACAAAGTAAACAGTGTGACAGACTTGTTGCTCCCAAGCTCGTGAATGCTACAATTATTTTATGACTATCTCATTACTTGCTCCAAATAGCCTGAGATCTGAATATAACATGCTTATGTAGGAGCTAGGATATACATGAAGAACTGTGGTTTAACTTTGTGGATTTCCTCTCACTTAGGCCTCTGGAAGCATAAGTTGATGACTTGGCTAACCCATCATTAAATAGAGTGAATATCGAATATAGTTTCGGTTTCTCAAATATAAGTTTAAATGACAAGTGTGAGAAAAGAACCAGCAAACGAGTTTGAAGAATATACAGACTGGAACTAACATATTCATTGTGGCAGTACAGTCTGTATGGAGATACCGGTGACATGAAATGTAAAGTGTGTGGACACAGGCAGGGTCGCACTCTGGAACATTTTATCTTAGTGGCCAAATATCAAACCATTTAGACATGTCCCAACAAACCCTACAAGGTAACAGCAAATCATTTCATTGTTAATAATAAAATATTTGAAATCTTGAGACTGTATCCACATATGGCACCGGCTATATGAATGTACTGCTATTTGATGAGATTTTAACCTGGTGATCATAAATAGTTTTGAGTGGTAATAAGATACTTGAATATTACATTGTTTGTATTTACATATTGTATTACGAAGATTAACTATGTGAAGATATTGCAATATATGTAGTGACTTTAATATATTTAAATACGTAACTGTGTGCAGTGGATTTGGCAAAGACCCATTATTTCCTCTGTAATCTTGTTTTTTTGCTTTAACACTCACAGGATGAGTATAGGATGCACAGTAAACTAGCCGCTCAGGCGGCGCTAAGGAAAAATAAAAATATAGACCAGAAAAGGGTATTTTTTATAGACGAAAGTAAAATTAAGAAAATGGTGCTGAATATCTGTTAACTCTTAATGGCTCCGGGGATCATCGCCCCCGCGACTCAGTCTCCGCTCGAGGAAACGTGTTGACCCCCAAAACACCCTCCAGGTATACTAAGACACACACACAGGAAAGGAAAGACTGGTGTATGCTGAATGTGAATGGAAGTTTGTGAGATTTATAGGCTGTTCATTAGGCAGAAAAGACAAGCAAGCTTGCCAGAGTGCAAATCATTTAACAGATTAATCCAAGGCTGAAGGAAGGTGTGGTTATGGGTGTCTTAAGAAGGAAAAACCAAGTGAGTTTGAAGTGCTTGAGCATGATAGTAGTGAAAATAGTGACCGGAGAAGTGTGTGTGAGCATAATAGAACCTAGATGGTAAGAAAGGAATTGAAGTACATGGAGATAGTGGTAGCGAGATGGTGACCAAAGAGGTGTGTGTGTAGTTACTAGTGTGTGTGTGTGTGTGTGTGTGTGTGTGTGTATGTGTGAAGATGGTGACCAAAGGGGTGTGTGTAGTTACTAGTGTGTGTGTGTGTGTGTGAAGATGGTGACCAAAGAGGTGTGTGTGTAGTTACTAGTACTCACCTAATTGTGGTTGAAGGTGTTGAGACTTAGCTCCTGGCCCCCGCCTCTTCACTGTGTGTGTGTGTTAGTTACCATTTTGTCCTAGGCACATGTCAATTAGACACTAGGCCTGGTGTGTGTGTGTGTGTGTGTGTGTGTGTGTTGTGTGTGTGTGTGTGTGTGTGTGTGTGTGTGTGTGTGTGTGTGTGTGTGAACATGGTGACCAAGGAAGTGTGTGTGAAGTGCTTGAAAAATGCAGATGCTGGTAGTGTAGTTGAAGGTTAATTGACCCCTTGGCGGGTACTGGTACGCCCGGTGGTGTTCCTATCGGGGTCCGCTTTGCCTAATTGGAGGGGATGAGTGGAGCATAGTGGGGAGGAGCTGAGGAGGGAAGAACAAGGAAATGGTTAATGAGGTAGAATTGGATGCAGATGCGTGGGGAAAGGGAGCGTGAGTCAGCATAGAGAGGGAGCAGCAACATTCAAGGAAGATGTTAAGGTGAGAAGCATATGTGAAATATATGAACTAAGAAATGAGAGAGAAGAGTTGTAAATCAGGAGGAAGATGTAGATGTTTAGAGATGAGTAGAGAGCGAGAGAGAGAGAAGAAAGGAAGGAAGGAGGGGAGTAGCTTAAGAGCTGGAAATGAAATGGCTGGAACGGCATAGCCTCATTGCACGTGTTTATAAGACTTCGGTGCTATGTGCAGCACGCATGGATTTCCCAATTCATGTTGAGCACAAGATCAAGACTGAAACCCTCCTGAGATCTGCTGAAATCATACACCATGTTGCAATCTTAAAAATAGTTAAAGATATGCTTGATGGGGAGATGCCACAGGAGATGTCAAACCATTTTTTATCACGAAAAAGTCATTTGATTATATTATTGCCAAAGAAAATCTTATAGACGAGGCCGAATCAGAAGTTCAAAAAAAATATTGAGGCAAGACCCACTGGTAATCTGTATCAGTTTATGGAGCGAAGTACATATTCTGTGAGAAAATAAATAAGGACTTGAGAGACCAAAACACAAGACTCTTACATAGTGTACTGAGAGTAGATGAGAAAATCAGGAAAGTTGAAGTTATGAAAACGGTAAAGAGAATGTTTGCCATTATCAGCAGGGAACTGGTAGCTGCTGAAGGTTGCTATTACAGATTTTGCTACCATCTGTCTGTACACAAAAGATACAGATGCTGCCACAGCCAGCAGTGTAGATGATAGCTGATGGAGAGACACTGATGCAAGGGATGAAGCTTTAAAGAAACAATCATACAGTTAACTGTTTACATTTGTCAGAAAAGAACTTTGTCAATCCGACTGTGGTGCCTCTGACTGATCTCACATCTAGACTGGTGGTGGGAATGAATGTTTGTGTTGTCATTAAGGTGAGAGCCTCGACAAAGAAGTGTACCCACCACAAGTTGAAAGCTGAGTCGGAGGAGCACTTTACATTTTTTTGAATGAAAAGGGAAAACTTTTATTTATATCCTGACAGCTTGTAAAAGCATGTCATACATCCATAGCAGAAGTGCAGATTATGAAGCCAGATAGTCATAAATTGCCACCTATCATATCAGAACTGATGCAGAGGAGCATCTCTTCTTCAGTGGCCCAGTTCCTTCACACTTACTGCTGATAGGCGCAGCCGAATATGCAAACCTATCTTAGTACAGCGGCTTACTGACTCCTATAGCGAGAACTTGCTATCACCTGTGACAAGACAGAGTCAATGAAACATTTTCTACCCTTTGCTGTAAAATCATTGATAGAAAATGTTGAGTTGATTCACATACTGAATTGGCTGGGCCAAAGCGTGTCATACTCTCAAGTTGAAGAAATTGACACAGTTTTTTGTCTTCAGAAGCTAGAATGCGCTAATGGTGTTGCCGGACAAAAAAAAATAAAAACATACACTCAGGGGTGTTCACAGCTTTAGCCTGGGATAACATAGATCGACTAGAAGACATGCTAAGCTGTTACTGAACATCCCACAGAGTCAACGGAACTACAGTCCAGGTCAAAGTCATAGATTCTCCAATCTTTCAGACAAATGCCTTGTGTTTAGAAAAGAAAGATAATAAATATCAACACTGAATTGTTAATGCTGCCTACCTACTTACAATGGTGGGGAGCGTGTGCGTCCACCAACAATCCAAACTGTGGAGGCTGACATTGCAGCTGTCATGCAGTATTAAAAAAAAACTCGTTTGAATTTTCTCCCACATGGCTGATTCAGATGCCCATACCATCAGCACCTGCACTGGCACCTTGTTCCACAATAAGGCCGCAGTGGCCCAGGACAGTATAAGCTACCTGCCCACACTCAGTGCTTCTGCAACCCAGTTGTCTGCGGTCCGTAAAGTGTTGAACCAATCACTATCATACAATCTCTTGATCTGAACACAATTATATGTGCAGTTCAACAAGCACTCTATGCTATAGTTTCTGAAGTAGCATGATAGGGAAAGAGGTTCTAAGATGCAGGACTCGTGAACCTGTTTGCGAAGGCAGGTGTCTTTACTGATGGCTCCATAGTCAGTGTGATTTAAAAACACATGTACAATTGAGTAGTCAGACTCCATCAGTTGTTGCAAACAACATATTTGGGCACATGATCATTTTTGACCAGAACAGACAGCTACACTTCTGCCATCTCCACTGTCTTTAGAGTATCTGTGTCACCAAAATTATTCTTCAGTGGTTGTCTTTCTCATTTGTACGCAATATAAAAAAAATACTCATTAACTTAAGGATTATTTTGTTATTAGATTAATCTGTGGAGGATATATTGAAGTCGCCTAAATCTGTGATCAGCTGTGATCAGACATGTGTGTTCAGACATGGTGTTAGAATAAGAACATTGCAGAAACAAAGAAAAACACGTACACAGTCCGTCCGTCCGTTAATATGGATCTTCTCAGATGTGGAGCTGGGCTAAGAAGATTGCAAAATTACAACCGTCAGTTAATGTGCAAGTTGGGCTTTGAAACACTATTAGTTGACCTCGTCTATCCATAACAGCTGAGGTGGTAAATGGACACATTTTGCCAGAAGAATGTCGCAGTCACTTTTGGAATGTAAATGGGTTGTCAAGACGTTCTTTACCGTTATATTTGCTTCTTCTGAAAAGCAAACTTTGTCTAGAAAGTTACGTATCAAAACAAAATCACATCTCTCAACAAAATTATAAAATTAATGCAATTTAGGTGTATCAACTTACTTGGGGACAAGAGCATTTTTTCTTACCATTATAATACACCTTGCTGTTGCCACCAATACGCGTTAAAGTTGTCATAATACGTAGAATGTATCCATAACTCCAGAGAATATTATACAGAAGTTGGATACTGTTATGCCCAATTGAAGGTCACCGTAGTTTTCCCTCATGGTATTAGATGTACGTTCCATATGGCTAGAATTATTAAGAGGAAAACTAAGAGGTCTTCAGTTACCCGAACAAAGAATTAGTGAATGGTTTACTTTTAGGAAAGAATATTGTGTGTGTCGTATGGATTAATGGATATATTTTTTTCATTGAATATGGTGTAAAAAATTGTTTTGGTACCATACCTCACCTAACATAACCTAATGTATTATGTAACCAAATTCTAGTAAATATATCATAGATGATATTAAATTTACTGCACTGTACTTAAAATCTGTGATGTATAGTTTTCCTTCATTTTCAATTCGATTTTAGCAGATTTATTGCAAAAACAAATTTTCACTCTGCTTATTCGGCAGAAATGACCCTTGCTTTTAAAACCTAACTTGCCGGTTCAGCTTATACGAATAGGAAAAACTTGCGATTTTGGCTTAATAGCAACGTTCTTCTTGCCGAATAAGGCAAGCGAAAATTTGTGTATGCAATAATTTCGCAAAAATCATTCTGAACCCACCGAAAAAAATATACTTTATTGGGTTTATTATTAAATTATTGTAAATATATGTAAAATATATTTAGTTGGATTAGGCCAAATTAAATTGCGCTTGTTATAATAACGTTAGGTAAGTTTTCTAAGGTTCTTTTGGTACAAAATTATTAATTTTTACATTAACATAAATGAAAAAAATATATATCTTTAAACGTATAAGAGAAAATTGTAGAAAGAACTTAATTTTAAATGAGTTCTTGCTAATTGACCAGTCTTACCTATTCAGTACGTACGACACACACACACACACACACATTTATATATATATATATATATATATATATATATATATATATATATATATATATATATATATCTGTTCTGTTTAAAAGCTTTGATATTTGGCTTATTCGGCAACGATCGTTACGCCAAACATGCGGAACGTACTTTAGTTTTTGTACTTGCAAATGTTACAATATCACAAAATTTATTTCTTAAATATTAAATAATTTCAATTGTAGTTAAACTGCTCTTAGATAGATAGGATTAAATAATATTATGTTATTCATATTCTAGCAAGGCTAGGTTAAGTTGCTATGTTAGTTTTAGTGCAAAATAAAATTACTTTCATACCATTTTATTTATCGCGAATATATTTATCGGTTCATAAGAGGAAACACTGAAACAAATTATATTTAAGAAAAGTCTGCTTATCTGTTAATGGTTGCGGGGATTATTGCACCCAGAGCCCAGTCTCAGAGCAGGACACGTAAATTGGAAAAGAATGTAAGTAGAAATTTATAAGATTTTCCAGCCATCTCACGTGTTCATGAGAAAGAAAAGCTCAGCAATCACGCCAGAGTACAAAACATTTAACAGGTTGTCAGACCGCAAGTGGTAGATTCCCCACTACTTCATGTCTGGTTTAATTACTTATAATATATCACTAATTACTTACTGATCATTCACACTCTGTAAAGCAGTTCAGAAGTCCGACCATTTGTTTTTTCCTCTGTCCTTTATTCTAAGGTTCTCATGCACACTTCCATCACACACCAACATTAACACAACGATTTAGATAATAAACATGCAAAATAACCAGTGAAAAAATAGTGAAATTTCAAGTGCTGTCATGAGTGTGAGAAATCACGAAAGCGCTTCGAAATTTCGCTATTTTTTTTCGCTGTGGTTATTCTGCATATTGTGATATCACCTGTTTACTGTTATTGCAGATTATAAACATGATATCAAATGAAATACCATATTATACCATAGGAGTGATAACCTATAAATAAGAGAGAATTTATGTGTTTAGGTTTAAGAGACATTAAAAGCTTGTTAAAAAGTTAAAAGTAATTTACTAAACGAAGAGACTATTATAATACAGTATTTTAGTATACACCTGTAGTCATCTGTGTAAAAAAAAATGTACAGTTGTAAGGTAAAAAAAAAAAAGGCCACGTAGAAAACTATTCTATATATAATCTGACCGTTTTGTATATAATGACCTGACCGTTTTTTTTTAACCCGTATTATTTTTTATCCTATATAATTTGTTTCTTTTTTTTATAATACTTTTTGCTCCATAACATCTGGCCCTTCAAAATGCAAAACAGATGGGGCTGTAGGAAGCAAAACTGTGAGAGTTACATGTGGTACAAACAAGGTGAACATCACAATTTTAGCCGATGGAACTAGTTTGGATCCTGTGCTTAAATTTAAAAGGATTCCAAGAATCTTGGTACAGAGGACATCTGCACAACTTTCTTGCTTACTCCTGCCCCATCCTTTGGGTATGACATACTTCCACTGGGAAATCCACGTCCCTCACCTGACGCCAGTATATAAGTGACAGTCTTACTGCCTGTGCTTCAGACTCTTCAAGACTACAGTGTTCTTCACCAACACCAAGACTGAGGAACTGATTACCTCATCTTTTGTATATAGTTCTTCATTCTTCACTTTATGTCCTTGTGTTGTATTGATAAAACCTGGATGGTGAAACGTCTATAAATAAAGATACCCAGATGTTGCACTTGTGTCTAATTCATCTTCTTATTCAAAAGGAAGAACATTCATGACATTTGGAGAGGCGAGGATGCACAATATGCTGTAGGTGATTCTGGTGCGATGACATCGAATATATTTCACACTTGGTTTACTTTGTTGTCAAACAAAACTGATGGTACTCGTCATTTACTGCTGTTGTTTAATGTGTATTTAACACCTATTTCTGCTCTAACATGCAATTAGGTAAGACACATCCATAATGCAGCTTCATCCTTACACTACTGATGTCTTACAGCATTTGGATATAGAATGTTTTGGACCTCTAGAAAGTTATAATGAAAAAGCGTGACATAACGTGTGCATGAGACAGGAGCACGCCAGCCATTACATAGGGCAGACTGTCAATATGATTGCATTTATATGGAAAAGAGGGTCTTGATGAAAAATCATTAAGGCAGGATTTGAGGCAACATGTATTTACCTTATAAGTTCTGCAAGATACAGTTTTCAGAGGCTTGATAAAGTAAAGCTTAAGCCATAGGAAAGATGGAGGGCAATTGGATCACCAGTGGACTGCGATGTGACACCAATGTTTGGTCTTCACCCTGAACAGAATTCTGTATTGAAAGTGAACTTGCCAACGTCTCCACAGCAGTCCCTCTCACAAGCAACTTCTCTACGTCACAAGAGGATGAAGCTATATTTCACCTAGAAATACCACCTCAAGCCAAATTGCTCATGGATGGCATCATCCTTCTTTTCTAAAGGAAAAGAGAAAATCCTGGAAGGAGAGAGTTATGGTCAGGCATTTCGTCAACAGCTGAAGCAAATGGCCCTGGTCATTGTGTTTCAGTCTCTTATGAATGCATACAGAAGTATGCCCCTTCTGCAAAGAAATATTCGGTAATGCTTGTAAATAAAGGAAAAGAATCGACACTTGATGGAGTAAACAAGCCCCCGAGGCCGCCAAAGTAATGTTCCAACCAACAAAAAAGTCTGTACATGGTGTATTTGTTAGGGACACAGAAATCCAGAGACAAGTTGAGGAAAAGAATAAAGCGGAAGAATAATGGAAAATTAATAAAATAGAAAAAAAACTAAGGATTCTTCAGCGTCAGAAGAAAGTAAACCTGATGAACCGGATTCAGTCTTCAGACGAGTCAGTTTTAGATATTACAGACCAAAGGAAACTCGCAGTGTCCATTCATCTTCACAGTGCTCGATTGTTACTGAGAAACTCCCATTTTATATAATAAAAAAGATGGGTATTATGCAGTACCACGGCATCACGATTCTGCATACACTTGGGGAAAGTATTGAAAGTGTTTACAGAAGATAAATCTGCCAAGTTACTTTATCGAAGGAGCTGACATCCAACCCAAATTATGTAATATTGAACTGGCCAACTGCTGATGACATTTGTACAGTATAAATATCACATCCATTGGGCCAAGTCGGCCAACATTGAAGGGAAAATCTTAATTCACATTCACTGAGGAATGTGAAGTTAATGGTCAATATTTGTTGTTTAATAAGCAATGAATCACTTCTCCCAAGAAAACAAGAGAACGAAATTGAATGTTAAATTACTGTAGCTGTTCTGTGATATTGAAAACCTGTTATCTCAAAAGACAAAATCTTTATAAAATGTTTTTGTATAATATACTCATGTATACATTAATTAAGGGTACACTTCTTTGTTAATATTAAGGTTTATAATAATTACGTAGCAATTTTCTATGCTCTAAATTTAGAAAATAGATCAGGCATTTATTCGTGTGTAAATTTATAATGCCATATCATTGACATTAATTAAAGTTGTATATAATTATGTATTTAGAGGAGCTGCAAAGTAAATTTTTGTTTATCTCATTTAGTTGCATATTATTTACCTGTAACTTACACTGTTTTCTGAATTTACTTTTTTTTCTCACGACTTCTTTATAGAAGCAGATTTTCAGTTTACCAGAAAATTTAAATTTTAGTAGCATATCTTATTTATAAACATACGATATATAACAAAATTACCTTAAAACATACTGACTGTGATATCTGTTCTTATCTGCGATGTCATGTATCACCCTTAGCAAATAAGTTTTATTATTTATCCCCGTCTTTGGGGAAAAATTCATTAATGGTCCGTTAAGTCATATATAGCTTTTATAAAACATATCTTATTATATGTTAAGTTTTGGCTCATGCATTAGGGTACTTGATTATCAAAAATGATTTTGTAACGAAGAATACAGTGAGAAAAAATTAATAAACCTGAAATTTTTTTTTGATCCACAGATGACCATAATCTACTAAATTAATTACATTTACAATATAAGAGGAAACGGAGTACTCACATACAGGACTCTCAAGTCCTCAATGATACTCCTCATACAGGGAATAGTTGCAGCCTGGACCAGGCTCAAACCAGGAATACTAGCCACGTTACACTGTGCCAACCAGGGCACCACTGACTCCTTCATTCCTTCTTCGCTTCTTTGTCCTTATCCTTCTTTCTCATTCCTCTTCCTCTAGCCCTAATATCATAATTACTTTACGTATGATCCTCACATGGAATCAACAATACCAGCTCAGATAGAAGGTCCGCCTGCACATAATTCAGTGGAGATTCTGACAGGAGGTGAAAACAGCCAGCAGGATGTTTTCACCTCTCACAGGTATTCCTCACTGAGAGGTATATCTGAAATATTCTTCATATCGCTGAGATGTTCTTCATAAGGCTTCTGTTGATTTGTCTGAGGAAAATAATCCTGATATGGGTCTTTGGTGCCAGCACTATGGGAGGGCCATGTCAGAATGATATGTCTTTGGTGGACAGGTGTGTAGGTGGGGTAATCCATTGTTCTGTGGCTTTTGTCGGGCCACAGGAACACAGATGTGAGTAGGTAGGTAAGTTTGTCAGGAAACAGGACAAGCGTTTCCTGACTTGGGTCTTAGTCCTATGATGACCCACAACTGGAGCTTTTGGTTATCTGACCAAGGCCTTCCACTGGCTTACCGGTACACCCCCTTTAAAAATTATGGTTGTGGTTATAACCATTAGATTGCTTCTGCCATGTGATCTAGAGGTGAGTGGTTTGTTTGACCGCTCTGGTTAAAAAGTACCTTATTTACATTAACCCCTCTCCCGCCCCATTGTACTTTACTCTCGTGTACGCACATCACCCCTTCCTACTCACCACTGGGTGGGTGCTGGACGCACATCACCCCTACCTACCCACCACTGGGTGGGTGCTGGACGCACATCACCCCTTCCTACCCACCACTGGGTGGGTGCTGGACGCACATCACCCCTACCTACCCACCACTGGGTGGGTGCTGGACGCACATCACCCCTACCTACCCACCACTGGGTGGGTACTGGACGCACATCACCCCTACCTACCCACCACTGGGTGGGTGCTGGACGCACATCACCCCTACCTACCCACCACTGGGTGGGTGCTGGACCACATCACCCTACCTACCCACCACTGGGTGGGTACTGGACCACATCACCCTACCTACCCACCACTGGGTGGGTGCTGGACCACATCACCCCTACCTACCCACCACTGGGTGGGTGCTGGACGCACATCACCCCTACCTACCCACCACTGGGTGGGTGCTGGACGCACATCACCCCTACCTACCCACCACTGGGTGGGTGCTGGACGCACATCACCCCTTCCTACCCACCACTGGGTGGGTACTGGACGCACATCACCCCTACCTACCCACCACTGGGTGGGTACTGGACGCACATCATCCCTACCTACCCACCACTGGGTGGGTGCTGGACGCACATCACCCCTACCTACCCACCACTGGGTGGGTGCTGGACGCACATCACCCCTACCTACCCACCACTGGGTGGGTGCTGGACGCACATCACCCCTTCCTACCCACCACTGGGTGGGTACTGGACCACATCACCCTACCTACCCACCACTGGGTGGGTACTGGACCACATCATCCCTACCTACCCACCACTGGGTGGGTGCTGGACCACATCACCCCTACCTACCCACCACTGGGTGGGTGCTGGACGCACATCACCCCTACCTACCCACCACTGGGTGGGTACTGGACGCACATCACCCCTACCTACCCACCACTGGGTGGGTGCTGGACGCACATCACCCCTACCTACCCACCACTGAGTGGGTGCTGGACGCACATCACCCCTACCTACCCACCACTGGGTGGGTGCTGGACGCACATCACCCCTACCTACCCACCACTGGGTGGGTGCTGGAGGCACATCACCCCTACCTACCCACCACTGGGTGGGTGCTGGACGCACATCACCCCTACCTACCCACCACTGGGTGGGTGCTGGAGGCACATCACCCCTACCTACCCACCACTGGCTGGGTGCTGGAGGCTGTGACAGCACTTGAAGCGCGACAAATATTTCAAACCGAGGGCAGTTTTGATAACATTATCAGATATGTTATCTGGCATCCCTGCATGGTATCACCAAGCTGTCTAGCTCCCTGTCTGAAATTCTCTCTGTGTCAGCGTTGTGGTCTGTGTATCAGGCTGTGTGTATGACGGGTGTAGTATGTATGTACGATGGTGTTGTAGTCTGTATGTGCGTTGGTGTTGTAGTCTGTCAGTGATGGGACCTGTATGTCCATCATTGCTGTAGTCAGTCTGTATATGTCTCAGTTTTGTGGTCTGCCTTTGTCAGTACTACGGTATATTTCAGAGATAGTGTCTTCATGTATCACCGTTGCAGACTTGATCACTGAGTTATGGTCTGTTTTGAAGTGTTTCTGTAGCAGTGCTGACGCCGATCTTTGTCAATACTATGGTCTGTGTGTCATTGATGTGATCTGTGCGTCAGTGATGTGGTCTGTGTCATTGATGTGATGTGTGTGCACCAGTGCTCTAGTTTGGGTTTGTAAGACGGTCATTGTTGTGTTCTATCTGTCAATATTGTAACCTGTCTGTGTGTGTCTGATGATGCTGTGGATCATGTGTGTGTGTGTGTGTACACGTGTTGAAAATTATTAAGCACACATGTAATATTAATATATTAAAAAGTATCGGCTGGTATAGACCGTTGTGTATGTGTGTGTGCGCGCGCGCTCTCACCTATATGTGGGTGCAAGGGTCGAATCACAGTTCCTGGCCCCTCCTCTTCGCTGGTCGCTACTAAGTCTATTCTATTCCGGCTCCAGGAACTGGGTGTGTATGTGTGTGTATATATATATATATATATATATATATATATATATATATATATATATATATATATATATATATATATATATATATACAGTGGTACCTCTACTTACGAGCAGCTCCCAACTCGAATAATTATGTAAGTGTATTTTGTAGGTGCTTTTGTAAGTGTATTTTTGGGGATCTGAAATGGATTAACATAATTTTCATTATTTCTTATGGGAAAAATTCCTTCGGTATCGGCACTTGAATAGCCGACTGGAACGAATTTTGCTCGTAAGTAGAGGTACCACTGTATATATATATATATATATATATATATATATATATATATATATATATATATGCTAGAATTCGCAAGAGCATGCGAAATATTCACAAACACTGATCTCTGGCCGACGATTCGAACCTCGAACCTCATGACAAGGTACGCAGTGCTTACCGACCGTACCACACTGGTCCAATACCTTGGCATCCAGCTTTCGCTAGACGTTATTCCAAGGCAGCCAGCTTTCAGGCAGGAGGCTTAGAGCTTTTCATTCATCCCTGCATGCATCGACACAACTAGAGATTTTTACAATGCTAGGAATTCGCAGTGTGGTACGGTCGGCAAGCACTGCGTACCTTGTCATGAGGCTCGTAGGTTCGAGTCTCCGTCGGCCAGAGATCAGTGTTTGTGAATATTTCGCCTGCTCTTGCGAATTCCTAGCATTGTAAAAATCTCTAGTTGTGTCGATGCATGCAGAGGATGAGATGAAAAGCTGTAAGCCTCCTGCCTGAAAGCTGGCTGCCTTGGAATAACGTCTAGCGAAAGCTGGATGCCAAGGTATTGGACCAGTGTGGTACGGTCGGCAAAGCACTGCGTACCTTGTCATGAGGTTCGTAGGTTCGAGTCTCCGTCGGCCAGAGATCAGTGTTTGTATATATATATATATATATATATATATATATATATATATATATATATATATATATATGTCGTGCCGATTAGGTAAAACTTGCGATTTTGGCTTAAATAGCAACGCTCACCTTACCATATAAGACAAGTGAAAATTTGTGTATGCAATAATTTCGCCAAAATCATTCTGAACATAACGAAAAAAATATATTTCATTGTGTTTGTTTATTATTAAATTAATGTTAACGTATCTAAAATATATTTAGTTGGGTTAGGCTAAATTAAATTGCGCTTGTTGTAATAAGGTTAGGTAGGTTTTCAAAGTTTCTCTTGGTACAAAATTATAAATTCTTATATTAACATAAATGAAAAAAATATATCTTTAAACGTTTAAGAGAAAATTTTAGAAAAGACTTAATTTTAGATGAGTTCTTGCTAATTGACCAGTTTTACCTAATCGGCACGACATATATATATATATATGTGTGTGTGTGTGTGTGTTCAACAATCTTAGCTCCTGGCCTGGCCTCTTAATCTTCACTCTGCTAGTATTACTGATGAATGGCCTCTTGGGCCTTATCTTTCATGCTCTTGAAATTTTGTAAGGAGTTTGCCTCCATCATTTCCTACAGCTCATTCTACTTGTTTACCAAGAGGCTCAAAAAGTATTTCCTAACATACTGATTCATCTGTGCTAAATTTAATGCGTGGTTGTGTCTGTGTTGTGCTTCCTTATCTGCTTTTGTACCGAGGTCTCGCTGTACACCAGTGTACCGTAACTGTGGCTGTCTTTGACCTTGTTTACCTCTGTTGCTATACCTTTGGTCTGTTGTGGTCAGTCTTATTACGTTGGTTTATGCTATATGCCTGAGTGTTTTTTTTTGTTTAACAGTTTATACTCAGCTAGTTGTGCAGATATGTTGCGATGCTCGCCTATGTGTAATGTGTATGCTTACCTAGTTCCGGCTTTAGAGGGATCAACTCTAGGTTCCTGGTCCACTTAGCTATTCATATGAAAGGTAACACTAAATTCCTAGCCAGATAGACATATAATACCTACCTTTAAAACTATACCTTTTCTCATTTGTTTTTTTATCGCTTCCTCATTCAGCTCCTTGACAATTTTGACTATAGAATTGCATCCTGTCGACCCTGTGACTAATTTGCATGTTTAGCTTCCACCAGTGTTTTCTTTTTCCAGGTCTTCTCCTTTCAGACAAATCTCTCACTCTTTGCACTACTCTAAAGATTTTTCTTATAACGTCTACGTAAGGTTTAATTACTTTAGTTATTTTTTCACAAGTCACTCATCAGAAAGGAAATGGACACGAATGCATCCACTTAGGACACCTTTTGTGCATTCGTATCAATTTTCCTGAGGTGGTCAGCAGTCACTTGCCTTCTTACTACATTCCTCTTGTCTCCAGTATCATCATCAAGGTTACCTCTAATATGTGGACACGTTTTTACAGTGAAGACTCCAGCCTGGTGCTTTATGCTTTGTGATAGTTCTGTCATACATCATATACACCACCATAGCAAAGAATATTTAAATACCTGAATGCCATTTTGAAATGCGACGTATTTACTCTTCTGTTGTGCACATAGGGTGTTATGCTTACCCCTAGAGTGTTTACATTGTCTGAGTTTGTTGCTTCTGTCTTCTCTTTTTTGCTTCTCTCTCTCTCTCTCTCTCTCTCTCTCTCTCTCTCTCTCTCGCGCGCGCGTGTACTCATCTATATGTGGTTGCAGGGGTCGATTCACAGCTCTTGGCCCCGCCTCTTCACTGGTCGCTACTAGGTCCACTCTCTCCCTGCTCCATGAGCTTTATTATACCTCGTCTTAAAACTATGTATGGTTCCTGCCTCCACTACGTCGCTTGCCAGACTATTCCACTTCCTGACAACTCTATGACTAAAGAAATACTTCCTAACAGCCCTTTGACTCATCTGTCTTCAATTTCCAATTTTGACCCCTTGTTTCTGTGTCCCATCCCTGGAACATCCTGTCTCTGTCTACCTTGTCAATTTCTCGCAGTATTTTATATGTCGTTATCATGTCTTCCCTGGCCCTCCTGTCCTTCAGTGTCGTCAGGCCGATTTCCCTTAACCTTTCTTCGTTGGACATTTCCCTTAGCCCTGGAACTAGTCTTGTTGCAAACCTTTGCACTCTCTCTAATTTCTTGACCTGTTTGACCGTGTGCGTGTGTGCGCGCGCATGTGTACGGACTTACGTATTCATCTGCACGGGCATATTGTTTTATTTTCTTAACTATTTATCTTTTCAGCGTTCTTTTTATCTGTCTGTCTGTCTGTCTCTCTCTCTCTCTCTCTCTCTCTCTCTCTCTCTCTCTCTCTCTCTCTCTCTCTCTCTCTCTCTCTCTCTCTCTCTCTCTCTTTCTCTCTCTCTCTCTCTCTCTCCTCTCTCTCTCTCTCTCTCTCTCTCTCTCTCTCTCTCTCTCTCTCTCTCTCTCTCTCCTGTCTACCGTTTCTCTTGTTCATTTCGTCTTTGTTTCTCGTCTCATACATTAACCTGCATCCTCGATTAGATCACTGTGTTCCTATCTCTCACAAGAGACTGTATTTGCGGACTCACAGTTCTGTCCTCTTGGACATCCGTTCTTGCACGTCTCTAGAGTTCTCGTTTGCTCACTTCACCCGTTATCTGCTTAATCTCTTTGCTTTCTTTGTTTTCTCAAGTGCAGTGGTGACAGTAGGAAGATTTAACCCACAGAAGGACAGTACGGCGACTGAACTTCCCAGGGTGAGAGGAAGGTGACTTAACCCTGAGAGTAAGTAGGGTCAGTAAAGTCAACCCGAGGGTTGACTCTACTGACTCAACTCCAAGGGTGAGGGTAGAGTGACTTGACCCCAAGAGTGAGATTAGAGTGATTCATCCCTGACGGTGTGAGTAGAGTGATTCAATCCCAAGGGTAAGAGTAGCTTGATTTAACCCCAAGGGTGTGAGTAGAATGACTTGACCCTAAGAGTGAGAGTAGAGTGATTCAACCCCAAGGATGAGAACAGAGTGATTCATCCCCAAGGGTAAGAGTAGAGTGACTGGAGTAAATTAATATGATTATAGGGAAGATACATACCCGCAAGGGATCATACAGCGTCTGGGGGGGGGAACGATATTTAATAGAATTATATTCAAGGAAAGTAGATCAAGAGTCCTTCACTAGCATCAAGGCACCCCCCCCTTCTCTCTCTCTCTCTCTTTTGAAGGGTGACAGGAGTAAAGCAAGTCTGGTGGCGCCAGGCTCGCTGGACCTGGGTTGGCACTGGCACTTATCAAGTAATTGTCACTCCTAATAGGGCTCTAGGCCGCCCTTAAGAATCTACTGGTTCTCGAGTGATGACTGGCGCCGGTGGGACAGGGCACTGCCAAGGAGGTGTCAGGACACAGTCAAGAAGGAGCAGGGTTCGGTCAGGATGGAGCACTGCACGGCCAAGGAGGGGTAGGACTCGACCAGTTAGAGTAGGTTACGGCCAAGGCATAACATGCCATCACATGCAGGGTGTTTTCAGTAGAAACAGAACCGTTATCAGTGATTCAATGAGGAAGAACACACCAACAACACTAAGACAACAGGGAAAAATGTAAAATGGCTTGAGAGTGACTTGAGTTCATCAAATTAATGGAAGAGGAATAAGTGTCGCAACGAATTCTCCAAGAGGTAGCGGAAACACCGTCTGAACCACTAGCTAAATCCTGCAATAAGTTAGTGTATACAGGACTGTTACCGGAGATATGAAAGATAAGAAACGTGAAGACAATATGAAAGGAGAAAGAGACGTATTAAGCTACAGAGTGATATCACTGACGTGCACAATATGTAAGGTAATGGATAAGATAATTAGAAGAGGGGTGGAGCACTTTAAGATAAGTGTTTTCGTAAACAATAACCAGCACAACTTTAGAGATGGAAAATTTTACCTCAAAACCCTCTTGGAATTTTATGACAAAATAGCAGGAGAGAATGTGATGGGTGGACTGTATATTCTTGGACTGCAAGAAGGCATTTGATTGTGTACCTTACAAGAGACGTTATTCCTACCTTGGAGCAGGTAGGAATAACAGGGACTGGGATGGTGATCAAGTGTAAATATGTAAAAATAATGAGAATACAAAAAAAAGAAGACAAGGAAAGTATACAAATGGAAACTGTAGCTTTGGTCAGACAAGTGGATACTTGAATTCATCTTCAGCAGATTGACGCTACTCTTTACCTTCTTTGGATCAAATTTGATTGACTTCCATTTCCGATGGCGCTGTGGCGCCCCTACAGGTTTAGTACTTCCCCAAGAAATAAACATATGAAAATACGGGGGGGGGGGGTGTTATTAGAAGATCAGAAACTGAGTATAGACTCGGCAAACATTGTTCAAGGAGAGAGAGAGAGAGAGAGACGAGCATATCGCCACGAATATTGCCTGAGACACACATCTACTGAACAACCTTTGCAGCAAATGCTGGTGTCAGGTTGTGCTTGGAGTACGCAACACCACCATGGAACCCTCATCTCATAAAGCATTTTAAAAAACGGAGAAACTAGGAGACCAGTCTTAGTGTTGAGGGAATTCAACTATGACTAGAGGCTAAAGAAGAAAAAGACACTATGTTGCAGGGGAAACCTTTATTAGTGTGTCATTGCACCGTCTAGGGCTGAGTGAAACACTGCTGTAAGCAGGTGTAAGCTTCACCTGGACCGGCCGAGGAGGGGAGGAAGGAAAACTTTCGAAATCCGTCAAAGGCAAGGGTGTTGTGGAAACATTACATAACAGTATTTACTGTAAGTATATCTGCATGCGGATTATTCAAAGTGTTCCAAAAATAGGATACTCAAGAATTTTCCTTTTAAGAAAACAGTTGACAGTCAACAGAACTCAATATTCTTTAATGACTGTATGTTGAATCTTCAACAGGCATTATTATTATAACATCTTTAACAAAGACAAAGTACAAATAAGATTTCGCCAATCTCATGTATGTGTGTGTATACTACATATACATATGTATATATGTTGTGCCGAATAAGTAAAACTGGTCAATTAGCAAGAACTCGTTTAAAATTAAGTCCTTTCTACAAAAAAATTCTCTTATACATTTAAAGATATATTTTTTCATTTATGTTAGTGTAAAAATTAATAATTTTGTACCAAAAGAACCTTAGAAAACTTACCTAACCTTATAACAAGCGCAATTTAATTTAGCCTAATCCAACTAAATATATTTTAGATAAGTTTACAATAATTTAATAATAAACAAACACAATGGAATATATATTATTTTCGTTAGGTTCAGAATTATTTTTGCGAAATTATTGCATATACAAATTTTCGCTTGCCTTATTCGGCAAGAAGAACGTTGCTATTTAACCCAAAATCGCAAGTTTTTACCTATTCGGCACGACATTATATATATATATATATATATATATATATATATATATATATATATATATATATATATATATATATATATATATATATATTACATAATATGGTAAAAAGATTTAAGAGATACATTGTTGATATAAAGATGGCATATACAGTACACGAGGTGTGAGAGATACATGTCTAGTACATATTGTTACATGTTTGTCACTGATTATAATACGAAAATCTCATCCAGCTCTTCCGAGCTGGGGCGCGTGCCCAGAATACAGCATGCATTACCCCTCTGAACAGCAGCGCTGAGTCGCTGGAACAGAAAACTAGCTGCCCTGGGATCCCTAGTTACCCTGTTGAGTCTTTTGCCCAGCTCCTTGAGGAACTTAGATGCACTCTTACCCCATGAGCCAAGGGTCTCTGAGCCTATGGGAACAAACATATAATGATGGGCAAGTTCTCCATATTTTCTCAACTTCTGGGACTCCCTGAAGGTGGCAGCTGCCCCTCCTTCCTTCCTGGTGTATTGGAGATAGGTATCAGCCAAGGTAGATGCACATGTGTAGTCCCACACCACCTGCTTGCCGTCTGTCCAGGCTTGAAGGGTGATACCATCTGGGCGCTTTTGGCTGCCATCAGATCTGCATAGTTGGGGTGGTTCCCTTACTGCTGGGCATCCGGCTGTTGTGAGGCTCCTCTTGATAATGTTATTAACCTCTTCATGTCTTGCAATCTTTCTCTCGGATTTACGACACACAAGACCATGGTACCCGAATCGGTCTGCTGCTTCACTGCCACAAATACACCTGTTTTCGGCGAGAATAGGGCCGGCAAGTCGAAGGGCAACACCAATGCGGATGGTCTGTGGGTCGAGGCGTGTGCCAAGGCTGGAGTTGGGAACAGCCAAAAGAAAGTCCCCTGCATGAGGAGCTCTCACTGCAAGGAGGCGGGCTCTATCCTTCCCTGACACACTCTGAAGCATTGCTAAGGCTATATTCTCTACTATTGGGCCATCCCAGTGCGACTGTTTGTAGTTGTTGGGGGGAGCAGGCCTAGTTTCAGAGCCTGTTAGATTATCCCAGATCCTGGCTCCATCAACGAACTTTTAGTCATGGATTCCAATCGTGTCCCTAAGATGTTCAGGGAGAATTGCTGCTACAAGCCCTCTGGATGCAATGCATGAAGACAGGAAAGCAGGTAGAGCAATCTGAGATGACTCTGCGGACACAAATGCCTCCTAGTCTGACTGGGAGTGTAGCTTGGTCCCACTGCCCATCTTCTAGAGTAAGGTTAAGTACTTTAGTAAAGATCTGCCTCAGGATACTGGCTATATATATATATATATATATATATATATATATATATATATATATATATATATATATATATATATATATATATATATATAATATATATTATTAATATATATATATATATATATATATATATATATATATTATATATATATATATATATATATATATATATATATATATTATATATATATATATATATATATATATATATATATTCACTCCATCACTGTCTTGCGAGAGGCGCGCTTACACTACAGTTATAAAACTGCAACCTTCACCCCTCCTTCAGAGTCCCGGCTCTGTACTTCCCATCTCCAGGACTCAAGTCCGGCCTGCTGGTTTCTCTGAATCCCTTCATAAATGTTACCTTGCTTACACTCCAACAGCACGTCAAGTCCTAAAAACTATTTGTCTTAATTTGCTCCTATCTAACACGCTCAAGCAGGCTTTGCTGGAAGTCCAATCCCCTCGCACACAAAACGTTCTTTAACCCCTCCCTCCAACTTTTCCTAGGCCGACCCCTACCCCGCCTTCCCTCCACTACAGATTTATACACTCGAAGTCATTCTATTTCGTTCCAACCTCTTTACATGTCCAAAACATCTCAGTAATCCCTCCTCAGCTCTCTGGATAATAGTTTTGGTAATCCCACACCTCCTAATCTCCAAACTACGGATTCTCGGCATTATATTCACACCACACATCGCCCTCAGACATGACATCTCCACTGCCTCCAGCCTTCACCTTCTTGCAACATTCACAACCCATACAAGAGCGTTGGTATAACTATGTTCTCATACATTCCCTTTTTTGCTTTCATAGATAAAGTTCTTTATCTCCACAAACTCCTTAGTGCACCACTCACCTTTTTCCCCTCGTCAATTCTATGATTTACCTCATCTTCCATAGACCCATCCGCTGACACGTCCACTCGCAAATATCTGAACACATTCACCTCCTCCATACTCTCTCCCTCCAATCTGATATACAATCTTCCGTTACTTAATTTTTTTGTTATCCTCATCACCTTACTCTTTCCTATATTCACTTTTAATTTCCTTCTTTTACATACCCTATCAAACTCATCAACCAGCTTCTGCAACTTCTCTTCAGAATCTCCTAAAAGCACAGTGTCATCAGCAAAGAGCAACTGTGACAACTCCCACTTTGTGTTAGATTCTTTATCTTTTAACCCCACACCTCTTGTCAACACCCGAGCATTCACTTATTTTACAACTCCATCTATAAATATATTGAACAACCACGGTGACATCACACATCCCTGTCTAAGGCTTACTTTTACTGGGAAATAATCTCCCTCTCTCCTACATACTCTAACCTGAGCCTCACTATCCCCATAAAGACTCTTCACTGCTTTCAATAACCTACCTCGTATTCCATACATTTGCAACATTTGCCACATTGCCCCCCTATCCACCCTATCATACGCCTTTTCCAAATCCATAAATGCCACAAAAACCTCTTTACCCTTATCTAAATACTGTTCACCTATATGTTTCACTACAAACACTGTTGGGTAACAGATGAATGTGATACCTAGAGCAAGTAAGTTTGTCATGTATAAGGTTGTGACTACGATAAAGTAGGCAACAGTTCTTAGTTATCGTTTGATAGATATGAATGGGATTTGTTTCGCAGTTTAGCCAGTCTGTCGATAAACTTTGAACATCAGTGGCTGTGGCTGTGGTGGGAATGGTGGCAATAAAGGTAATATAAATGACGTCAATGGCGTTATTTGGGATGGTAGTAATCATAGTGGTAGAACTGGAGTAAGTGATAGGAATGGTGATAAATGGGCATGAAAGGAATTGTAACAATAAAGGTACTGTGGAGGGGTCACAGTTTCGTAGGAATGATAGGTGTGGCAGTAGGAATGATGACAGCGAATGGCAAGAATGATAGTGTGTCAATTAAAATAGTGACAATGGCGTCAGTTTGAATAGTGACAGTGACATCAGTGAGGTGACAGTGACGTCATTATGAGTGGTGACAGTGACGTCATATAAATGGCTACAGCGGATTAAGTAAAGTAAGTGATGTGTACTTTATTGAATGTTTTAGGCAGTAATGATGATGATTGAAATATTTATCAGACTTATGTAAATAATATTAATACATGTAAGAAAGATCGTATGATTGTGGAGAGTGGCTGTGAGGAAGGTGTGAGTATGGTGAATGATAGTGTGATTGTTAGAAGTGATTATTGCTAGTGATCGTACAGAAAATGCGATTATTGTGACTGTACATGTAGATTTTTTGAACCATTGTAACTTAAAGAGTGTATTTATTGCTTGTGACTTTACTGACAGTATGGTTGCTGTGAGTGACTGAAGAGTGTGACTTTTATGAATGAGTGTAAGGAGAATGTGACTGTTACGAAAACTGTTAAGTCTAGAAAATATGTGACTTAATAGTTAATTGCATAATGTTTGTTATGAATTTATGTAATATGAAATTGCCTGTATGTACTGTAAGGAGAATGATTTATTGTAAGCATGGTGTGGATGATATTTTAGCAGTGTGAGGTTGATGTGTGAGTATTGTGGTATGATTAGTGTGGTGTGTGGGTAGTATGGTGTGTAGTGTATGAGGAGCTAGTATTGGTGGTGTCAGGGGTATGTGCTGTTAGTGGTATGGTTAGGGTGGTGTGTAGGTAGTAATGTGTTGTTTGTGCGTGGGTAGTGTGGTGTCGGTTGTATGGTGCGGATATGTTTAGTGTGGTGTAGGTTGTGTGGTATTTATGGTTTAGGTAGTGTAGTGCGTGTAACGTGTTGTGGGTAATGTGATGTTAATGGTTTGGGTAGCATGGTGTGAGTGGTACGTTTTGTTGCGTGGTAGTGTGGCGTGTGTATAGAATAGGTGTAGTGTGAAATTATATATGGGAAAGTGTGTGTGTGTGTGTGTGTGTGTGTGTGTGTGTGTGTGTGTGTGTGTGTGTGTGTGACATCATCCACGCCGCAATAAACCACAAGTGTTTATCACACACATTAATTATGTTACATACACACATATCACCCGGTATACACAACACCTGAGGGTAAAGGTAAGAGCTATCCTGAGGTTAGAACGGAAACAAGTGCACACGCACAGATGCACAAACACACATTCAATAATCTCACATGCACGCACATGAGCATATACAGTCGTACACAAGTGTTAACGCACATTATTACAGACAAGACACTCGCAGACCGACACTGGCGGAGATGCACACGCACAAATGCACGGTGTGGACACAAGAAATGCCTTTATTCACACACACACACAAACACACACACACACACACACACACACACACTTGTACAACAAGACACAAATAATTCCAACTTATCAAAGGAAGCTGTAGTCAGAAAAAATCTGTTATTGTTTTTGGCTGTGCCGAAAAATAAATAAAATCAAGAGCAGAATAAATCACTCATTAAAAACATAAATGAGAAGTCAGAAATCATGTTGGATTTCATCATTCGAGAACATATAATGGGATATTATAAGGAAATTGTAGGCAGATTGGAGAGTGAAAAACCTAAGTAAAGCATACGAAAAATAAAGTTTACACATTAAGCATAAGGAAGAAGTATTAAAGAAAGGTAAAGAGAGAGAGATAGAGAGAGAGAGAGAGAGAGAGAGAGAGAGAGAGAGAGAGAGAGAGAGAGAAAACCAACCATGTAAAGAGCCCCAGTCATTATTATAAATATACCTGTGGGTGACCTGCCAGCTCGACCCACCTGTGTCTGGTTGTTCGTCATGCCAGCACCTGTCTGGCTTCCTGTCTGTTTCCTCCCTCCCGCCCTCCTTACCTCTTTTCTTCCCGCCCTTCATAACTCCCTTTTTCCCTCTCTCCCTGCTCTCCTTCCTCGCCTCCTTCCCGTCCTTGAAGAACAAAAAGATACAATACCATGACTGGAACAATACACAAGTAACCCATAGATAGGAGAGAGGAGCTCACGACGACGTTTCAGTCCGACTCAGACCATTTACAGTCGGTCAAAGTCCGACCGAAACGACTTCGTAAGCTCCTCGCTACTATTTACAGGTTATTTGTTTATTATTCTCTTCCTCGCTCCCTCACTCCCGCTACTCAATCCCTCCCTTCCCTTCTGACCTACCTCCCACTCTACTTAATTCCCGTCATACCTCCCTAATTTGCTCCCACTCTCTTTACTTCCCTCTCACTCTCTCTCTCTGCTTATATCGCTTTTATATCCCCTCCACCCTATCTTGCTTTTCATTCGTTGTTTCTTCATTTATTTTCCACTTCAATCGTATGTAGTGTCGGAAATGGGTGAAATGTTTACGGTTATAATTACTCAATTACTACTCGAAGAATGTCATCAAATACAGTAATATCAGGGATGGGGGAAGACGGAAATGAAATGGGTAATGGGTCTCTAGATTTATTTTACTGTTAGTCAACAAATTCTGTCGTGAGTGGATGAATAATAAATGTTGTTTACATTAATATTATAATGATTACATATAAAAATAAATAAATTAATCACCAACAATTATTAATAATCATGTAGGCAATTAACTGAATGCTTGACCACCATGAGATCAATATCATAATCATTCATCAATACTATTCATAGCCAGTAATGACCAGATAATATAGCCACCGCCAATTGTTATTAAAATAAATAAATATATGACTGTCAGCATTAATACAATCACAATTGGGCAAAAGAATGATTAAATGTCCTCTTCTCATTGATAATCTTAATGACCACAATAAGTGAAATGAAAATCCACATCCTAAATTTTGTTTAGTTATAATTCCAGTATTTAGTAAATTTACAGTACGTAGTTACTAAGCACACTGAGTTACCACAAAAGTTATCCTCCTCTTATTACTTAGTCTACATTATTTATAAAGCCATAAATAAGGACTAAATAACTATCTTATAAATAACAGCACACGCACACACACATACATTTGTACCCTTATTTACAATTTATTGACACCCTTGTCAAGAATAACAAACCTCCTTGCCTTACACCACTAAATAGTTCACATACCCATTTCTCAGCTTTAATTTCAGTAATGCTCCAAGCTCTTTTCCATTTGTTCTACAGCTCTTTTCAATCCTCCTGAGTTAAAATATGGCCTTCACAATCCCAGGCCGAGATAATGGTGCCTATCCAGAGCAAGTTGTGCTATATCCATCCCTGACCAAGACTGGTAGTATACTGAGGGAAAACAGTCATCGCTACACAGTCATACATTCTAACTCACACACATTCATAAATAACAATAAAAGCGATAATTACTAGCTCCGTAACCATTGGAAAAACAACTGGGGTATTTCTAGTACATAAAATATGTATATAAATATAGTTTATACCTGTAAGATTAAGAAATAATTTCGTCCCCAGAAAGCTTCTACCCAGTATTGCAAAAGTTCTAAATATTTATCTAACCTTACTTTATAACTATTTAAATTTTATATAGAGCCATACTATGAACCCCTTGCTAACATGTAATCATTCTTCCGATTGGAAGAATGATTATATACCCTATGGGAACACTGACTGATCCACACACCATGGGAACACTGACTGATCCACACACCATGGGAACACTGTGACTGATCCACACACCATGGGAACACTGACTGATCCACACACCATGGGAACACTGTGACTGACACACAGTTGGAATTCTTGAGTATAAGAATTCTATACCATTTTCGCCACGAGTTCTGTACAAATTCCTTGTATATTTGCTGAGTTATTCATGCTGCTACTCTACGACAAACATTGTTTCCTGCTTCTGCTGTACGACAAACATTGTTGCCTGCTTCTGGTGTACGACAAACATTGTTGCCTGCTTCTGCTGTACGACAAACATTGTTGCCTGCTTCTGCTGTACGACAAACATTGTTGCCTGCTGCTACTGTACGACAAACATTTCTCCCTGCTTCTGCTGTACGACAAACATTTCTCCCTGCTGCTACTGTACGACAAACATTTCTGCCTGCTTCTGCTGTACGACAAACATTGCTGCCTGCTTCTGCTGTACGACAAACATTGTTGCCTGCTTCTGCTGTACGACAAACATTGCTGCCTGTTGCTACTGTACGACAAACATTGTTGCCTGCTTCTGCTGTACGACAAACATTGCTGCTTGCTGCTGCTGTACAACAAACATGGCTGGCTGTTTCTCCACAAAACACAATGGAAACGCTGACCACATTAGTCTGTCTCTTGATTCACAAGTGCGGCACTTCAACATTCACACAAACACGTACGTATGTTCTTACTCCCCTTCAACTCAATCCAGCCTTCAACACACCTAGTAGCGACCAGTGAAGAGGCGGGGCCAGGAGCTATGACTCGACCCCTGCAACCACAAATAGGTGAGTAGGTGAGTCTGTCTTATGAAGAAAGATTGAGGGAAATAGGACTAACAACACTGGAGGAAAGAAGGGTCAGAGGAGACATGATAACGACATACAAAATACTGCGGGGAATTGACAAGGTAGATAGTGACAGGATGTTTCAGAGAGGGAACACAGAAACAAGGGGACACAACTGGAAGCTGAAGACTCAGATGAGTCAAAGGGATGTCAGGAAGCATTTCTTCAGCCACAGAGTAGTCAGGAAGTGGAATAGTCTAGAGAAAGATATAGTGGAGGCAGGAACCATACATAGTTTTAAGACAAGGTATGATAAAGCTCATGGAGCAGGGAGAGCAGAGACCCAGTAGCAGACAGCGAAGAGGCGGGGCCAGGAGCTGAGTCTCGACCCCTGCAACCACAATTAGGTGAGTAATTAGGTGAGTACACACACACACTGTGACGCCCCGATGGCATGGTGGCTAGCGCTCATGCTTCACGCACGGAGGGCCCGGGTTCAATTCCCGGCGGGGCCAAAACATTTCGAAGTGTTTCGTTACACACACACACATACATACAACAGGCCTAGTGTCTAATCGACATGTGCCTAGGACAAAATGGTAACTAACACACACAGAAACTGCTACATCAGTCACAAATGAGGGGACTGAACAAAATGAAAGTGCTCACTGTATTGTGCTCACAGTGTTGTGCTCACTGTGTTGTGTTCACAGTGTTGTGCTCACTGTGTTGTGCTCACTGTGTTGTGCTCACTGTGTTGTGCTCACTGTGTTGTGCTCACTGTGTTGTGCTCACTGTGTTGTGCTCACTGTGTTGTGCTCACAGTGTTGTGTTCACAGTGTTGTGCTCACAGTGTTGTGCTCACAGTGTTGTGCTCACAGTGTTGTGTTCACAGTGTTGTGTTCACAGTGTTGTGCTCACAGTGGTGTGCTCACAGTGTTGTGGTCACAGTGTTGTGTTCACAGTGTTGTGTTCACAGTGTTGTGTTCACAGTGTTGTGCTCACAGTGTTGTGCTCACAGTGTTGTGCTTACAGTGTTGTGTTCATAGTGTTGTGTTCACAGTGTTGTGCTCACAGTGTTGTGCTCACAGTGTTGTGTTCACAGTGTTGTGCTCACAGTGTTGTTAAACACCGCGAGTGGCACCATCTTGTTGTTACAGTACCCATGATACATTGTAAGGCCCGGCAACCTTGTGACGAGATCCCGTATGTGTTCTTATTACGAAATTTCTATACTCGGATTAATTTGGGAGTTACCTCTTTAAGGTTAAGTAATCTCCCTTGCTCTATTTTTTTTGGACTCTTGCTGATATTTTCACTTCTTTGTCGTTCTCGGAGAATTGTCCCTAACCATTCTTCCGTTTCTGCTTGAAATTTTTTTCCCCGTGGAATTTGTAAATTTTTGTGGGTTTCTTGTCTTTCCTTACACTTCTGTTCTCTTTTCTGAGTTTACTCCTCACCTTCCTATTTGTAATTGTTGTGCACCATATATTTTCCAATTCTCTTTTATTCTCCATTTTTTACTTCTTTTTTTTTAATCTTTAGTTGAAACCACGTGTGTCTTTTTATTAGTTTTCATGTCCAGGAATGGTTTAATCAGCTGTTCTGCAGCACCACTGAATGAAGTATTGTATATTGTAAGATGAGTCTCCCTGTAGTGGCCTGGTGGCAAAAGCTCTCGCTACACACGGTGAGGGTTTGGGTTCGATTCCCGGATAAAGGGTGGAAACATCGGACGTGTTTCCTTACACCGGTTGTCTATGTTCACCCATCAGTAAAATGAGTACCTAGGTGTTAGTCGACTGGTGTGGGTCGCATCCTGGGACAAAATTGACCTAATTTGCCCGAAATGCTCTGCATAACAAGGGGCTTTCCATATAGTAGTATATCATTGTATACCTTGTACATGTAATTGTAGTAAATAAGGATATTATTATTATTATTATTATTATTATTAATAGCCACATTTCAGCTCTTTCTTTCTCTCTTTCTCAATATCTATCTATGGTTTTCGATCGTTTGTTCTTTCGTGAGAGAGAGAGAGAGAGAGAGAGAGAGAGAGAGAGGAAAAATAAAGTCTTCCTGAGTGTAAAATATGTGGTGAGATCATGTTGTTGAGACCCACCTGACAATGATGCTACTATTGGCGTGGACTCGGGTATGTTCCCGAAGACGTGCTGATGCAGGTCTACTCATCTAGTTGTGTTTACACTAGTCAACTCATTACTCCTGGCCCAAGTCATAGCTATTTCAGACCGGCTTTACTGATTCCTTGCTTCCATAACCCAATCATACCTACTCATATACATGTGTATATATATATATATATATATATATATATATATATATATATATATATATATATATATATATATATATATATATATATATATATATATATATATATATAATGTCGTGCCGATTAGGTAAAACTGGCAATTTTGGCTTAAATAGCAACGCTCACCTTGCCATATAAGAAAAGTGAAAATTTGTGTATGCAATAATTTCGCCAAAATCATTCTGAACATAACGAAAAAAATATATTTCATTGTGTTTGTTTATTATTAAATTAATGTTAACGTATCTAAAATATATTTAGTTGGGTTAGGCTAAATTAAATTGCGCTTGTTGTAATAAGGTTAGGTAGGTTTTCAAAGTTTCTCTTGGTACAAAATTATAAATTTTTACATTAACATAAATGAAAAAAAAATATATCTTTAAACGTATAAGAGAAAATTTTAGAAAGGACTCAATTTTAAATGAGTTCTTGCTAATTGACCAGTTTTACCTAATCGGCACGACATATATATATATATATGTCGTGCCGATTAGGTCAAACTTGCGATTTTGGCTTAAATAGCAACGCCCTTCTTGCCATAAAAGACAAGCGAAAATTTGTGTATGCAATAATTTCGCAAAAATCGTTCTGAACCTAAAGAAAAAAATATATTTCATTGTGTTTGTTTATTATTAAATTAATGTTAAAGTATCTAAAATATATTTAGTTGGGTTAGGCTAAATTAAATTGCGTTTGTTGTAATAAGGTTAGGTAGGTTTTCATAGTTTCTCTTGGTACAAAATTAAAAAAATTTACATTAACATAAATGAAAAAAATATATCTTTAAACGTATAAGAGAATTTTTTAGAAAGGACTTAATTTTAAATGAGTTCTTGCTAATTGACCAGTTTTACCTAATCGGCACGACATATATATATATATATATATATATATATATATATATATATATATATATATATATATATATATATATATATATATATATATATATATATATATATATATATATATATATAGTGGAAGTAGCAAGAGGAGCACATATATCCAATGCAGAGTTACCAAACATGGGAGATTTCAGCAACAGATAGGCTGGGAGAATTGGGCACATGGGGAACCAGAAACACTGAGAGCTAAGATAATTTAAGTCAGCCTGTCACGACTTAACAAGAGTGAAATCTTGATGAACCAGCATGACTGAGTCTGGTATTAACCGTAAGTGCATCATATATATATATATATATATATATATATATATATATATATATATATATATATAGTATATAATATATATACAATATATATACATATATATATATATATATATATATATATATATATATATATATATATATATATATATATATATATATATATATATATATTTATTAACACATCAGCCGATTCCCACCAAGGCAGGGTGGCCCGAAAAAGAAAAACTTTCATCATCATTCACTCCATCACTGTCTTGCCAGAGGGGTGCTTTACACTACAGTTATAAAACTGCAACACCAACACCCCTCCTTCAGAGTGCAGACACTGTACTTTCCATCTCCAGGACTCAAGTCCGGCCTGCCGGTTTCCTGAATCCCTTCATAAATGTTACTTTGCTCACACTCCAACAGCACGTCAAGTATTAAAAACCATTTGTCTCCATTCACTCCTATCAAATACATAAATATATTTAGTTGGGTTAGGCTAAATTAAATTGCGCTTGTTGTTGTAATAATATATATAACATATATATATATATATATATATATATATATATATATATATATATATATATATATATATATATATATATATATACCCAGAAGACCCGCAAATATGAAGACCTTCCCTCTTGCTATAACTTCATCCCAATAGGGTCGGAGACCCATGGAGCATGGGGCAAGTGTGCTCTAAAGTTTCTCAAGGAGCTGGGTGGAAAACTCATCATAGAAACCAAGGACCACAGGGCGACCAGCTTCCTCTTTCAGAGACTCAGTGTTGCGATCCAGAGGGAAATGCCTGCAGTATTCTGGGCACGCGGCCCACTGCCGGGGAGTTGGACGAAGTATTTGACATGTAGCTCTGAGTTGTTATCTATGTTGTTTTACTCCCCATTGTAATTTGTCTTGAAATAAAGTTTGTAAAAAAAAGATGGGGTGGTAGGGGAAGTGGAATATTTAAATGGCTTCAGAAAGAAATCTAAATATTCTTCCTTGAAGTCTTTTATCCACTTCTCCGAGGCAATGGGTCCCACAATTGACACCAGAGGTGGACCCCATCATATATATATATATATATATATATATATATATATATATATATATATATGATATAGCAAGGAATCAATGCTCCTGTTTGGAGAGCATGAAATCACATCATCAGAGGGTGTCCAGCAAGGGGACCCTCTCGCACCATTTCTCTTCTGTATAGCAGTTAGGGAAATCACAGTAAGACTGACCAGTGAGCTAAACATCTGGTTCCTGGATGATGGCACACTAGCAGGTACAAAGGAGTCCCTTGTAGATGATCTTACACAGGTGATGACACAGGGACAGGAAATGGGTCTCATCCTGAATCCATCCAAATGTGAAATCATATCAGTCAATCAACAAGTGATAGATGCAGTGCTATCAAAACTACCAGGAGCAACAGTCATTGCCCCTACTAATAGTGTCTTGCTTGGAGCACCTCTGGGAAGAGATGCCATTGACACAATTCTCAGGAAGAAACTGGAAGAATTGAGGAGAATGGAACAACGAATAGGCAATCTTGACACCCATGATGCCTTGTACCTCCTCACAAAATGCTTGAGTCTGCCCAGGTTGACATATTTCCTAAGATGTGCTCCTTCATATGATAATCCTATACTGCACGAATATGACAGTATCCTGAGGCAGATCTTTACTAAAGTACTTAACCTTACTCTAGAAGATGGGCAGTGGGACCAAGCTACACTCCCAGTCAGACTAGGAGGCATTGGTGTCCGCAAGTCATCTCAGATTGCTCTACCTGCTTTCCTGTCTTCATGCATTGCATCCAGAGGGCTTGTAGCAGCAATTCTCCTGAACATCTTAGGGACACGATTGGAATCCATGACCAAAAGTTCGTTGATGGAGCCAGGATCTGGGATAACCTAACAGGCTCTGAAACCAGGCCTGCTCCCCCAACAACTACAAACAGTCGCACTGGGATGGCCCAATAGTAGAGAATATAGCCTCAGCAATGCTTCAGAGTGTGTCAGGGAAGGATAGAGCCCGCCTACTTGCAGTGAGAGCTCCTCATGCAGGGGACTTTCTTTTGGCTGTTCCCAACTCCAGCCTTGGCACACGCCTCGACCCACAGACCATCCGCATTGGTGTTGCCCTTCGACTTGCCGCCCCTATTCTCGCCGAACACAGGTGTATTTGTGGCAGTGAAGCAGCAGACCGATTCGGGTACCATGGTCTTGTGTGTCGTAAATCCGAGGGAAAGATTGCAAGACATGAAGAGGTTAATAACATTATCAAGAGGAGCCTCACAACAGCCGGATGCCCAGCAGTAAGGGAACCACCCCAACTATGCAGATCTGATGGCAACCAAAAGCGTCCAGATGGTATCACCCTTCAAGCCTGGACAGACGGCAAGCAGGTGGTGTGGGACTACACATGTGCATCTACCTTGGCTGATACCTATCTCCAGTACACCAGGGAGGAAGGAGGGGCTGCTGCCACCTTCAGGGAGTCCCAGAAGTCGAGAAAATATGGAGAACTTGCCCATCATTATATGTTTGTTCCCATAGGCTCAGAGACCCTTGGCTCATGGGAAAGAGTGCATCTAAGTTCCTCAAGGAGCTGGGCAAAAGACTCAACAGGGTAACTAGGGATCCCAGGGCAGCTAGTTTTCTGTTCCAGCGACTCAGCGCTGCTGTTCAGAGGGTAATGCATGCTGTATTCTGGGCACGCGCACCAGCTCGGAAGAGCTGGATGAGATTTTCGCATTATAATCAGTGACAAAGATGTAACAATATGTACTAGACATGTATCTCTCACACCTCGTGTACTGTATATGCCATCTTTATATCAACGATGTATCTCTCAAATCTTTTGTACCATATTATGTAATAAAACATACCTATTGGTAAAAAAAAAAATTAAAAGATGGGTGGTAGGGAAGTGGAATATTCAAATGGCATCAGGAAGAAATCCAAATATTCTTCCTTGAAGCCTTTTTATCCACTTCTCCGAGGCTATGGGTCCCACAATTTGTACCAGAGGTGGACCCTATATATATATATATATATATATATATATATGTGTGTGTTTGTGTGTGTTTGTGTGTGTGTGTATGTGTGTGTCTGTGTGTGTGTTAGTTACCATTTTGTCCTAGGCACATGTCGATTAGACACTAGGCCTGTTTTATATGTGTGCGTTCGTGCGTGTGTGTGTGTGTGTGTGTGTGTCGTGCCGAATAAGTAAAACTTGTGATTTTGTCTTAAATAGTAACGCTCTTCATGCCGAATAAGGCAAGCGAAAATTTGTGTATGCAATAATTTCGCAAAAATCATTCTGAACCTAACGAAAAAAATATATTTCATTGGGTTTGTTTATTATTAATTTATTGTGAACTTATTAAAAATATATTTAGTTGGATTAGGCTAAATTAAATTGCGCTTGTTATAATAAGGTTTTTTTGGTACAAAATTATTATTTTTTACATTAACATACATGAAAGAATTATATCTTTAAACGCATAAGAGAAAATTTTAGAAAGGACTTAATTTTAAATGATTTCTTGCTAATTGACCAGTTTTACCATTCGGCACGATACACACACACACACACACACACACACACACACACACACATATATATATATATATATATGTGTGTGTGTGTGTGTGTGTGTGTGTGTGTGTGTGTGTGTGTGTGAGTGAGTTAGAATATTAGAGGCCTTTGAGAATTTGCAAGTGTAGCAACTACACAGTACTAGATTTGGAATACCTTGCGGAAGTAAAAGCGTTGAGGGAAAAATAACAGGTGGGGGAATGGGGATACCAGATTTCAGAACAGTAAACTTTACGAGAATGATAGAATTTCTGAAAGCAGTACAATGTGATAGGGATAAACTTCTTCACCTGATTTAGAGGATGTATTGTTCTTCTTCACCTGATTTAGAGGATGTATTGTTCTTCACCTGATTTAGAGGATGTATTGTTCTTCTTCACCTGATTTAGAGGATGTATTGTTCTTCTTCACATGATTTAGAGGATGTATTGTTCTTCTTCACATGATTTAGAGGATGTATTGTTCTTCTTCACATGATTTAGAGGATGTATTGTTCTTCTTCACATGATTTAGAGGATGTATTGTTCTTCTTCACTTGATTTTAGAAGATGTATTGGTAAGAACAAGGAGCCCATGGTTTATCCAAAGAGGCAGAGAGAGAGAAAAAAACTTGCAAGTGTGTGTGTGGCAGAACTGCAGAAGAAGACGGACAGAAGAAAAGAGAACAGAAGTGAGCAAAAAAAAAAAAAAAAGGCCAGCAACGAATGTTCAAGTGTGAGAGAAGCTGAGGAACAATTTCAGAATGACATAGCAAACCCCAAGACTAAATCGAAATTACTGTATGTACCAGGATACATTCTGATTAGTTACTTTTTAGCTGTTGCAGAGCAATCTTTGTTAGCTCGAAGGGTTATGTGTTGGACAGAGGTGGGAGGTACCTTAACCACCATTGAGTGAAGAGAAGACCGGTTTGAGTACCAGAGAGAGAGAGAGAGACAGACAGACAGAAAAGGCCTCTCATTAGAGACAACTTTGGCCAGAGGCTGGGAGTCAGAGTGAGTGCCAATAGAGTCCAGTCATATACCTCTTGGTTCCTTTTACCCGTAGTATTATTCTATGGCTCATTAACTAGACTATTACTATTTATTATTTATCATTTGTTCCTTATTGTACTAATATTTTTTATAATACTGTATTTGGGGAAGAGAGATAGAGTTTGTGATTCATTGATTAAGGTGAACCAATGTAGTGAATACTCATGGACCAAGTGAAGGTAATTACTCTGGTCAATTATAGTAATTATAATTAAGTCACCGGTGTACCTAGGGGGATACCAAGTTCTCTGTCTCACGAGAGAAAGAGAGAGAGACAGAGAGGGAGGGAGGGAGGTTAGAAAAGAAGGAAGAGAAGGGATGGATATAAGAAGAGATGGGAGTGGGGGGCAACCAAGAAGAGTGAAGCACTTTTTTTACGAGTGCTTCACTGTGTGTTTGGAGGTTAGATGCTGTGAAGTAGGAGAGGCAGAGAGAGGGATGTCTTCCTTGATGTAACTAATGTAAGCTGACAACATTTAGTTAATTGTAATTGTTTTTTGTTATTTTTTTTCATATTGCGGTTCCCCACTGATAAGAAAACTGACCTCTCATATCGACTCTTCAGTTTTCAACATTAATAAACGAAACAAGATGTTGACAGAAACAGACCGCTGGATCCAGCTGGTTTCAGTTAGTGCTTCTAAAAGGCTTAACCGTGAACATTAAGTCTGTACCTGAAGCATAATATATATTTACATTCGAATCTGTAGCATCAAGACTGGGAAATATTCAGTAGAACGGATTGTATATTTACGAATACCCTTAAAGTGGATGCCTAGAAGGCTCCTGACCCAAGGAATTGGAGCTAGCCTTCCATTTCTCGGATTAAACCATTTTACTTCCCATTCCCCCATGCGTTGTACGACTCCTAAGGGTCGTACAGATATCAGCGTAAAGAACGTTAGCCAACGTTCTCCTCCAGCCTCGCCTCTTTGTGCTCGGAGCTCCAGCCTGTCCTCTTGCTCGGAGCTCTCCGCCTCCTCTTGTGCTCGGAGGTCTCTCCTCCAGCCTCGCCTCTTTGTGCTCGGAGGTCTCTCCTCCAGCCTCGCCTCTTGTGCTCGGAGGTCTCTCCTCCAGCCTCGCCTCTTGTGCTCGGAGGTCTCTCCTCCAGCCTCGCCTCTTGTGCTCGGAGGTCTCTCCTCCAGCCTCGCCTCTTTGTGCTCGGAGGTCTCTCCACCAGCCTCGCCTCTTTGTGCTCGGAGGTCTCTCCCCAGCCTCGCCTCTTGTGCTCAGACGTCTCTCCTCCAGCCTCCCTCTTGTGCTCGAGTCTCTCCTCCAGCCTCCCTCTTGTGCTCGGAGGTCTCTCCTCCAGCCTCGCCTCTTGTGCTCGGAGGTCTCTCCTCCAGCCTCGCCTCTTTGTGCTCGGAGGTCTCTCCTCCAGCCTCGCCTCTTTGTGCTCGGAGGTCTCTCCTCCAGCCTCGCCTCTTTGTGCTCGGAGGTCTCTCCTCCAGCCTCGCCTCTTTGTGCTCGGAGGTCTCTCCTCCAGCCTCGCCTCTTTGTGCTCGGAGGTCTCTCCTCCAGCCTCGCCTCTTTGTGCTCAGACGTCTCTCCTCCAGCCTCCCCTCTTTGTGCTCGAAGGTCTCTCCTCCAGCCTCGCCTCTTTGTGCTCGGAGGTCTCTCCTCCAGCCTCCCCTCTTTGTGCTCGGAGGTCTCTCCTCCAGCCTCCCCTCTTTGTGCTCGGAGGTCTCTCCTCCAGCCTCGCCTCTTTGTGCTCGGAGGTCTCTCCTCCAGCCTCCCTCTTGTGCTCGGAGGTCTCTCCTCCAGCCTCGCCTCTTTGTGCTCGGAGGTCTCTCCTCCAGCCTCGCCTCTTTGTGCTCGGAGGTCTCTCCTCCAGCCTCGCCTCTTTGTGCTCGGAGGTCTCTCCTCCAGCCTCGCCTCTTTGTGCTCGGAGGTCTCTCCTCCAACCTCCCCTCTTTGTGCTCGGAGGTCTCTCCCTCCAGCCTCCCTCTTTGTGCTCGGAGGTCTCTCCTCCAGCCTCCCCTCTTTGTGCTCGGAGGTCTCTCCTCCAGCCTCCCCTCTTTGTGCTCGGAGGTCTCTCCTCCAGCCTCCCCTCTTTGTGCTCGGAGGTCTCTCCTCCAGCCTCCCTCTTGTGCTCGGAGGTCTCTCCTCCAGCCTCCTCTTGTGCTCGGAGGTCTCTCCTCCAGCCTCCCTCTTTGTGCTCGGAGGTCTCTCCTCCAGCCTCCCTTTGTGCTCGGAGGTCTCTCCTCCAGCCTCCTCTTGTGCTCGGAGGTCTCTCCTCCAGCCTCGCCTCTTTGTGCTCGGAGGTCTCTCCTCCAGCCTCCCCTCTTTGTGCTCGGAGGTCTCTCCTCCATCCTCCCCTCTTTGAATGGTCAAACTAATGAAAGACTTTCTTTTCTTTTCAGGTAATGAAGAGTACACATCATCAGAGTCGTCATTACGTTCAGGTAATAAGAGTATGTAGCAGACAGTCTGAAGTTCAGGTACTGAAGAGTACATTATCCACAGTCCTGTGTTTAGGTACTGAAGAGTACATTATCCACAGTCCTGTGTTTAGGTACTGAAGAGTACAATATTTGAACAGTCTCACGTTCATACACTGAAGAGTACATTATCTAAAGGATGAAAGATCTCTTCCGCTTAAGGGATGAGAAAGCTCTCTTCCGCTTAAGGGATGAGAAAGCTCTGAAGTTAGATTGTTGAATGGCTTTCAATAACACCAATAACAATAATAAGCATAATTTAGGTTAAATTTAAGTAACTTACCTTAACCGAAAATAGCTAAAATTAAATGTCGTAGTCACTTAGGTCGTTCTGAAATTGACCCACGTAAACGCTGTCACATTTTTAACATAAAACTCCACCGAATTGCAGCCACCTCGCTAGGGCTAACCTGTTAACCTAGACCCATTATAAGTTTAAGAAGGATAAAGTACACATGTTTTGTGTCATATTATTTATAAAAAGAAACCCGTTAACACTGGCACACACTTCACCTGAACTAAACCACGTAGGAACAGGGATATTATATAAGGACAGACACTAGAGAAAACAACACAAATGGGAGTTACTTTATTTCCTTCGCTATATCGGAAAAAAGTGGGTCAGTCAGCTTATGAAAATGTGAGTAAGATTTTCGGTGATCTTGATCAAGTCCTTTACCTAATCTTAAAGACGTCCAGCCCCTCATGTTTTAGACTATCAGAATATATACTTATGCTCTGCTGCCTTATTATGGCCAATCATTACTGCCCAAGTTACCTACGTTGCGCTGACCCTTCTTAGGGTAGCAGATAGAGGAGCCTCTTAAATCACGGGAGGCCCACACTACATGATGCCCACACTACATGATGCCCACACTACATGATGCCCATACTACATGATGCCCACACTACATGATGCCCACACTACATGATGCCCACACTACATGATGCCCACACTACATGATGCCCACACTACATGGTGCTTACATGGTGCTCCCTTCGGAAGGTTCGCAGGCTGTCTTGTGTTGACTTTGCGACCTCTCACATGACTTGTTCTGACAGCTGCCTTAATAACCTTATGGTCCAACCAGTTACAGCGGCTCCAAGTATATTTTGTGTAAACACAGTGGATTATGAAGGAAATGGGTGATATCCTGAAATTAAAAATATCAAAATCCTATCTCATAATGACGGGTTAGAAAAAAAATCATGTTGTAATTTGAGGCCTAGTTGGAGTTTAAGTGCTGCTTATTTCCTCTAGTTATGCTAAGCTTTGCAGCCCAATTTTTCTTTGCCCCCCAATATCATTTACAAACATTGCCACAGCTTCCTGTCACCATTCCACCTGGTCAGTATTTCCTCAGATAATTTCTGTTTACCGAAAAAAATTATTACGGTTACTGAGTTAACGCATATATTCCCGTATTTCTCGGCTTTGACCTCCATTTACGACAGATATTTGCGAATATTTATCTGCTTAGACTTGTATGTATGGCTTATAAGTCTAGACTGAGAGCGATAGGTTTAAGTTTAAGTTTTTAAACTTTCCGGAAAACAATTTTCTGTGACATTTTCTTAGGCTAAAACAGCGCTTTAAAAATACACGCATTTTTCCAGGTATGTATTCCGAGCCTTGAAATTGTCAAGATTCACGACAAGAATTTCTGGGAAATTTCTGGTGTGTGTGTGTGTGTGTGTGTGAACCCTGGTTTACTTGTAAACTCTGCTGTTTGTGAGCCTTGATGTGTGTGAACCCTGGTGTTTGTGAGCATTGGTGTGTGTGAACCCTGGTGTTTGTGAGCATTGGTGTGTGTGAACCCTGGTGTGTTTGTGAGCCTTGGTGTGTGTGAACTATGGTGTTTGTGAGCATTGGTGTATGTGAACCCTGGTGTTTGTGAGCATTGGTGTGTGTGAACCCTGGTGTGTGTGAGCCTTGGTGTGTGTGAACCATGGTGTTTGTGAGCATTGGTGTATGTGAACCCTGGTGTGTGCATTAACCGTGGTGTGTGCATGAACCCATGTTTGTGTAAGTCCTGGTGTGTGAACCCTGGTGTGTGTGTGTGTGTGAACCTTGGTGTATGTATGAACCCTGGTTTAAGTGTAATCCCTGGTGTGTGTGTGTGTGTGTGTGGAGAGAGAGAGAGAGAGAGAGAGAGAGAGAGAGAGAGAGAGAGAGAGAGAGAGAGAGAGAACTTTCAGAGAAACATCCATTAGTGCTTCTCTGTTCTTTTGAAATAACTTTTTACCTCTTCTTTTTCTTCATTCTGTTTAATATTGTGTTCCTGGAAGAAAAAGGCAAAGGGGAGACGGGAAGCGAGGGCGGTAGAGGGAGTGGGAGAGAGGGTAAGGAGGGACGAAGGAAAGAGCTAAAGAAAACAGAATATGTGATAATATCGGGTGCGGATTTTTAAAAGCTGTAAAAAATCAAATTAAACAAATATTGTCTTTGCGAGAATTACATTTTTCTAGTGTTTTTATCAATGATTCATTAACTTATTTTGAAATGGGGGTGGGTTAAAAATTACAAAGATATAGTAAACATACAAGACAGTGTGCTGTAAAGACTTCCGTTGGAGGGCCACACTGGAGGTTCCTGTAATATCTAAGTGAATACACCACTAAAGTCTTAGTCTTTAACCCAAAGAGATGGTTTCTAGGAGCAAGACCCAGCTCTCCACCCAAAGTGGCTTCTCCTCCTCGTCTGCTTCTTCGTCGGCCTATTCTTTGTCACGAAGAATTTACCAGGTATAGAGGCTAGACCACGTGAGTAATATAATTACCTATGGGGTTAACAAAGGACCACTTTTTTTTAAAACAAGCTTCTTCCTTCCCTCTGTTACAGGTTGGTAGTTTTGTATCAACGTTAACTGGATACTTCATTATTTTCCTAGCAGACATTACATCCTCTTCGCTTTCCGGTTATAGTCATCCTTTGATTCGTGCTAAACACTTATTTTCTATTTTAGCCCATTATCCACCCTCTAAACTGTTACCTCATACTCATCTTACACAATAAATTTTACTTAAGTTATTTCTTCTTTGCCATTTCAACACATTTAGTTTAATGCTTAATTATAATTATCTTATGGCAATTTTTGTCATTTGTAATTGAAGCCATTGTCACCCAAATGTGCCTAAATAATTAGAAGTATTAGAATTCTACTCAGGAAGAGCTTTTCCTACTTTTTCTTTCAATCCTTAGTTTCTAAAGTTTCCAAATTTTTCTTTCTCCCATATAATTCCCAGGTTAATTTCAATATTATCTGGAATACGTCTGAAGCACCTTCGCCAACTTCCTGCACTTTATTGCGCCTCACAGCAGGTCATCAACAATCGCCTCGCAGATTAGAGAGACTATCTCACACAGTCTTCCCCGAACCTTCCACAATATAGCAAGACACACCGAGCTCTGTATCACACTCTACAATAATTACCGATCCTTTTACTTCATCAGTACAAAAAGATAACCTCAAGAAAAAAAAATTCTGTCTTAATGGAAATCAATAAAATTTTCAGTAGCAATTTTTAGTGACTCTTAATTTCAAATGTAACAGATCTTTCTACATCATTATTTTGGGTTTTCATCAAAGACAAGCAATATTAATTATTAATTTCCATCATTTAACTTCATGGATCTTACAAAATTTTATGAAATACAGACTGTTGCTAACATAATCATAGCAAAAGAGGTTCTTTAACATCAACAGTAAAAATTAGTCATATGCAAAATGACTACTCCTCAACATATATAAAAGAAATTCATAGAAAATAAATATTCAAAAGTCACAAAGACAATGCAACAGAAAATGAAACTACAGAGATATGAGAATCACATGTAATAGCCTACTAGAATTCAATTTTACTCATTAATTTAAACGCACTTGTAACTACACGAATTTTAAACAAACACTATGAAGAAGGTACTAGATGTCCATGTGTTCTTCCTCTACATTGACATTTTAAATTAAAATTGTTCTAATAACACTTTTCAACATTATAAACATCAGCAGTTCCAGCTCCACTCATATCAGGTTTTAACAGGTGGAGCAGTAGGAGAAATTCACAGATGAGATAATAAGCAAGAAATTAAACCACAGAACGGGTGGGGCTTGAACCCGTGGCAAATAAGTCTTAAAACTCACAGGCTGGTGCTTTAACCACTCAGCCATCTGGCTCTAATAAGAAATATCCAACTAGGTATATTTCTATACACGATAGGGAGGCTAACATGGGCCACCACTGTGACCACAAATGTAGGTTTTTACAAACGAATCCTTCGCCAGCCTGGATGTGGCTTCAAGTCCCTTTAAAGCCACCACCATGACTCACGAAATCGTAAGAACACGATTGTAAAGCAATCACGGAACGGGTGGGAGATAAACCCATGGCAAGCGAGTGCTAAAACTCACTCGGTCAGCTAGCTCTAGTAAGATTAGTCCAGCTAGGTATTACGATTTTGTGTCATGATAGCAGCCTTGAAGGGACTTGAGCTATAACATGCCATAGTCATGCGGCGTGATTCGTCTATAAAAACCTGCATTTGTGGGCACTGTGAAGAAATTTCTTCAGGAGGGAGGGTACCCCCTTCAGCCCTTTCAACTGAGGGGAACAGCCCTCTCAGAAAGGGCAGTGGCGTCTTGTTTGCTTCCGCATCAAGTAATTGTAAGAAGATGCTTTACCAGTCATGATCACGTGCACCTCTTTTCAAGAGATCGGTGTTGCAGCTCATAAGAGTAACTAGAGTAATTAATCTCTGTACTACGTCAGGAAAGGTACAGGAAAACTCCTAACTCACTTTATTCACATGTGGGGCAATATTAGACTCTCAGTGATCGAGACACAGCAAGAAATTAGGCATTCTACATTGCTTCCTGTAGAAGTTTGGCAAGCAAAAGAAACATGCTTGATCGACACTTCTTTTGTGTGATTGGGAGACGCCCAGGGCAAGCTGGGGCCAGCGGAGGGCGCCGAGGATTAGATTGCAATAAACTTCGGACTGAGGAGCGTGTACGAGCGCCTGCATTGACCTAAACAACGTAATGAACAGTGCGTCCTCAGCCTTACTGACAATCTCCATCTACACAAATTAAATAATATAAAGAAGTGTGCGCAGTTTCTTATGACATTATTGTGAGATGAACAAATAGACAAATATTGAAGAACGTATAGTGATATTGCGAGTGTTACAAATTTCCAGACTAGGACGTGTGACATTCCTCGAAGACACTATTCTTCAATCAAGACACCGGATACCTGTCGTATGGTGCAACCAACACCATAACTCACGTTACAACGAACAAGGTAGGTTTTAAACCGTCTTTTGACACAGGGGGACTGCGCAGTTCTTGTAGTCATAAGGAGTTTGAAACCGTCCTATTGACGGCAGTGAGGTGTGGGCTTTTTAGCCCAACCAAGTGAGTACCCAGCATTGTTCAGTATTCAGTTACTGAACGTATATTGCTATACGCTCCTCATGGGCAATAATTCACATACTCACTTTATACTTACTTGTCCCTACAGGTAAGTGGCGGTAGAACACACTGGGTCACGTCGGAGGAGCTTTCTGGGTGCAGCTGCAGAAAGCTGACCCAGCAACAAAGATAAGTACAGTATTTCCTGTGTTCCTGTACAAATTGTTGGTGTTCTACAAATGTAAATTAACCACAGGCACAGTGATCACCACAAATGGTGTATAGAAATATACTTAGTTGGATAAATCTTATTAGAGTCAGCTGGTCTATGAGTTTCAAGACTCACCTACCTTGGCTTCAAGCCTCACCCATTCTGTAATTTGTCTGCGATCGTCTTATTACGATTTCGTGAGTCAAACGGGTAATTGCTTGTGTCCTCAGCTTTATTCAGGCCTAAATGGATTTCTTACATACTGTTTTAAGCTAACTTATTGATTTAAGTTAGGTTTGGTTATGTTAGATTGTCGTCTTTTAACAAATTGTAACATAGAATGCAAATAAATGCAACAATATGAGCGTGAACAGAAAACAGTGATCTATCGCATTTGAAGTTTCATACCAAAGTCACACATCTGACTCTCTGAGCCGCGGTGAAATACCGACTTTAATTAAGAGGATGGGCTGCCTTACCACGTAACTTTCTTAATTAATATTCAAGACTATTTGAAGGGTCCGACCTTTCTTTGATGTTCAACAGTTGAAGTCTCCTACTAGCTGCGCCAAGACGCTGAATGATCTACTAGGTCAAAGCACTCTCCAGATCTTAATTTTTCTTCCTACTGACTGCAGGTCATGATCAATGAAGGCCTCCTACCCTCCTTACATAGGCCTAAAGTAGGCCACGTCAACAGGCTGTGACCTCGTAGTTGGAAAAACAAACTCAAGACAGGTACTCAGTATTCGCACACTGAAAATAAACCATGCCAGTATACTGTATTTCGAAGCAAGTTTTTGCGACTTGCTTGCACTCTTTTGCTGTAAATACAATTTATTATTGTAAGTTAGTACAAGGGTAACCAGGGCGCGAGTTAGTGTATCAACAGTTAGTTGAATTATTTAACAAGCTAAGTTAGAATCACTTATTCCTTGATATTATTTCATTAAAAAAAACATCATGTTTCATTTTATAAACTGTATTTTTATCTAAACATGTATGACGTTTGTGTAATTACATTGAACCGAAAGTGTAAGGTGCACATGAACGCCAATGTATTCTTTCCCAGCGTTCAGTAGGGTCTCAGGATTAGCTCTATATATATCATATATGTATATTGCTGGTCTGTTTTTTTTCTATTGGTTCTTAAGGTATTTCCTTGAACATTTGGCATCCAGCCTCTTCCCTCGTGTGCTACTCCTTATCTCTTTGTACTAGTGCAAGCTCTTGAAAAAGTGTTGTCTGTAACACGAAAGGCCTAGAGCTATTAAACGGTAGCTAACACAGATTTTTTTAAATAGCAATATTGTTTTATTCATACCCTTAATTAGCATAGACAATAGCCATCAGCACCATAATGACCCGCCGAGTGACCTTCCTGTCTTCTATCATATCAACGATGACATAGAATATACACATAGCGAAATGTATTTCTCTCGTATTCTTGTCGGGTGGTGAAAAAGTAATGTGCAGCCTACGTGACCTTAGTGTAGTAACAAATGATTGTAGGGAACGCCTAGTGATGATGAGACCCCAGGAAATGTGTGGGACTACTAACAATACTGGGACACGGAAGTTTTTAGAAGATGCGAGGCAGCACACTGGCAACTTGAATTGTGGTGGTGGAACCCCAAGGCGAGGTACTGTAGACCCAGTTATCAGGAATTGAAGGTGTGGGAAGCTTAGTCTTTCCCTCCGAATCCATCGGCCTCAGCAAGGCCAAGGCACTGCTCAAATATTGTTTCCCCACTGTGTAGTTATATATAATATGGTAGCAGCACACTGCTGATGTATCTATGTTTTGTTAAATAAACAAAACACTTTAAATATTTTAAGGTGGACACCAAAAGTTGCCTAGGGTAGAGCTTAAGATGGCGGAGTGATGCTGGGCAGCCTAGCTTAAAATTAATGCAAGAGAGGTGAGAGCAGAGGGGTGACTATGGAACATCTGGGCCAAATGGTAGTTAACACTGGGATCTACCTAACTACATGGGAGTACATGGTAAAGGCAGATACAAGAAGACTTCGAATTTATACGGAGTGGGTGACGGTTATCATTAGTATCTCACAGACTGTGATAGGTATCTGCAAGAACGCCTAAACAAAATATTTTTTTACCAATTTTCTGTATGCAGTAAAAAAAAAAAATTCACAATTATAGTCCCTCCCAGAGCCTTTTATGGTATAAAGAAATTTGTATTACTTTTAAGAGTTGTTTTAATATTACTTTATTCACTAGGGAATGATAAATTGAAGTAGTATTAGAATACTACTATTACTGGCAATTAATTTTAAGATATGGTTGCCACGGCACAGTTTTATGCTAGCTATCCTGAATGGTCTTAATGAACAACAAAACTGGTCTTAATCGTAAGATCCACTCTTGCCACCAACTATAATAATGGAAGAAGAGGCAATAGAAAACAAGTGGATAAGTGAGAATGTTTATATCTGGTAGAGAGATTTAGAGAAAGAACAAGATAAATGAGAGAAAGGAGATAACAGGGGTACTGAGTTTAACTCTCGTAAAGATATTTCAAATTTTCCATTGTATTCTGTGAAAATGATGTTTTACGTAGGTATTTTAACACTGATTTAATTAATAACTTATTTTGAGATGGGGATTATACATTACAAAGTCGATTTAAGTATATAAGATAGTGAACTACATACTATTATATAAATATTTTGGAAAACCGCTTATTAGATGAATGAGGCACTTGTGTAACACTTGGCGAAAACGTTTTCACAATAAAGATATCAAAGTGTTGCATAAGTGTCTCGTTCATCCACAGTACCACAAGTGTTGCATAAGTGTCTCGTTCATCCACAGTACCACAAGTGTTGCATAAGTGTCTCGTTCATCCACAGTACCACAAGTGTTGCATAAGTGTCTCGTTCATCCACAGTACCACAAGTGTTGCATAAGTGTCTCGTTCATCCACAGTACCACAAGTGTTGCATAAGTGTCTCGTTCATCCACAGTACCACAAGTGTTGCATAAGTGTCTCGTTCATCCACAGTACCACAAGTGTTGCATAAGTGTCTCGTTCATCCACAGTACCACAAGTGTTGCATAAGTGTCTCGTTCATCCACAGTACCACAAGTGTTGCATAAGTGTCTCGTTCATCCACAGTACCACAAGTGTTGCATAAGTGTCTCGTTCATCCACAGTACCACAAGTGTTGCATAAGTGTCTCGTTCATCCACAGTACCACAAGTGTTGCATAAGTGTCTCTTCATCCACAGTACCACAAGTGTTGCATAAGTGTCTCGTTCATCCACAGTACCACAAGTGTTGCATAGTTCTCGTTCATCCACAGTACCACAAGTGTTGCATAAGGTTCATTCATCACAGTACCACAAGTGTTGCATAAGTGTCTCGTTCATCCACAGTACCACAAGTGTTGCATAAGTGTCTCGTTCATCCACAGCACCACAAGTGTTGCATACGTTTCTCGTTCATCCACAGTACCACAAGTGTTGCATAAGTGTCTCGTTCATCCACAGCACCACAAGTGTTGCATACGTTTCTCGTTCATCCACAGTACCACAAGTGTTGCATAAGTGTCGTTCATCCACAGTACCACACAGAACTGCAGACTTGTGTCGCTAGACCCACTGGAGGTTCCCGAAATATCTAAGTGAATACATCATTAAAGTATTCATCTTGAAGACAAGTCGCAGAGATGGTCTCTCAGAGCATGGCCGAGTCATCCCTTCTTCATCCGTCCTATATTAATTTCTTTATGTTGTTCCCAACGCCAGGTTCTTAACACTTCCTGTAAATTAAAAAAAATATATATTTTATATTTATTTTAGTTAGGGTAGGTTTAGTTAGGTGTTTTAGATTGTGTTATGGTAGGTTACAAACAGATGTAAATTTAGGAACAAATAAATCGGCCGCGATAGGTCTGGCAACGGGGTGGCCTATAGAAAGGAAACGTTCAAATCAAAACGATTATCACTCGTGATGCAAAAATGGGCTTCCTGGTGTAGCCTCTGTGATCTTACCTATCAGGAAGCCCTCGACAAGCATAGAGGCTAGACCATGTGAGCAGCCCATACATTTATGGAATAACAAGGGACTACCGTTTGACCTTTTCTAACAACCAAGGGCCATTCCTGCCGTACCCGAGGTATGGTTTGTATTTAAATTCATTTTCAGTTCATTTGTCTTACTCATAAAACCTCGGTTTTTTTCCAGTGGCAGGCCAAAAGGTATTGCCCAGCATTCTTTTGGAACTAGCACTTGCAATTACAATACTAACATTTGAGCTTATACCTATACCTACACTTAAACTTACACTTGAACCTCCATTGCAATTACACTTGTTTTTACTCTTGTATTTGCACTCGAATTTACGCTTCAGTTTACTCTTGTACTGGCACTTGTATTAACACTTCAACTAATGCTTGTTGTGCTGGTGTTGGGAAGTGCTAGAGGGCTCTTCACCTGATACAGCACTTTTAGACTTCCAAGATTACGCGCAATAATTAATTAGACTTCCCTCAATCTTCTTCCCTGACCATAGGATATTAATTACTTGGTCATAAAAAAATATTTAGTTCTTCTTAAACAAGATTGCTGGTAGAGGGATAATATACAAAACTGTTCCAGCGTTATTGCAATGATTTTTGCATAATTATTGGAAAGGAAATACAAACTATACTGATAAAAAAATACACGTACAATTAATAGACTTATTAGCCTATTTAGTGCAAACATCACGTTTCTTACTGAAGTTTGTCAAGGACCTATATAGAAGGCGCTGACTGAACTGAATTAATGTGGGGTGTTGTCCGGTGACCTCTCTGACATAGATATATATTTAAATCACTTTCTTTTATTTGACTAATCAAATATTATAGCATTAAATTTTATAATGTATATGCCTATACATAAAGGGTTGTGATAATTCCGGTAAGTTATTTTTTTACTTTTTTCTAGGACAAAAAATAAGCATTTAAGAAATTCATGCATTTTCCAGGTATTCTGAACCTTGAAATTATCAGTTTAAATCCAACAATTTTCTCGTTTCGTGTGTTGAAATGGATGCCCCACAAATTTCCCCGGTGGTTGGCGACGAGAGGAACTCCTGCGTGGATCTTGTGCAAGAACCCTCGTTACTTTGTTATGGTTTCCTAAGTTATCACTTGTCGCCGTTGGTGTTAGTACAGATGAATTTTAAGATCCAGTAATGTAAATTCTTTATATGACAAAAATTTTATCGATGATTTAAACCTTAATAAATAGCCGTCAGTCAGAGTAGTTAATTATTTAGGCCCCGCTGCGCGTTTTCCAGGCCGGTTGTGCTGCATACGAACAGATACCATGGTTTACTATAATGATCTCAGGCATAACATATACTCCCTTCACCTGATATGACCAATGGCTTTCTGATCTTTTCTTTCTCAATCATAATCTTGGTAATGGCTGACGACTGACTGAAAAGTCTCCTAGTTTATCTTTGAAGTCCCTCTGCTCAGGCTGAAATATCTCATTCCATTTTTTTCCTTGATCCCATCATGTCTGGAGTAAGACAGGAAAACCAGCCTGAGTAATGTACCTTTAGTAAACACAGTTTTTGCTCTGGAATTGGTAAATGTTTACATCAGGCTATCAATACAATGGGACTGTATCTATTTTTTTTTGTATTTAAAAGGTATTTTGGATTTCATTCTTCGGTTTTATGAATAGGTTTTTAATTCCAAACCTCTCTCACCCCCTCCCCCTTCTCTCTCTATCTCTCTCTCTCTCTCTCTCTCTCTCTCTCTCTCTCTCTCTCTCTCTCTCTCTCTCTCTCTCTCTCTCTCACACACAACCTTATTTTTCCAAGCACAGAAGTGGTGTTCACCTCGCTCTGACCCCTGGAGAGGGTGGGTTTACCGCAAGAATGTTGCGCCCTAGTATGTGTGTGTGTATGTGTTTCCATTTTGTCACAGGCACTTGTCAATAAAACACTTGGCCTGTTCGGTGTTTGTATATATATATATGTGTGGGTGTGTGTGAATGTGTGTGTGTGCGCGTGTGCGTGCATGTGTGTAAGCAGGTACTCAAGTATAAGGCTACCTCCTCCTTAGACCTTATTATCTCTCTCTTTCTTCCTCTTCACCACCTTCCTGTAAATATATGCATATTTTGTCAAAAAAAATACTCGATTTTTTATGACATTTTTAGGTTGTGTGAGTGGGGTTGGGAGCGGATGGTTCTTAAGGGTGAGGGATGGAAGAACCAAACATAAGCGGTCTCTCACCTCCTCCACTTCAGTTAGTCGTAAATGTATCAAAGAACTCCAGTTACCAGCCTCGTATTGTGATTCTTTCCCTCCCCATCCCTCGGAGCCTGCTTTATTCTTTCTTCCTTCCTTCACCTCTTTCTGTATCTTATTCTCTTTCGCCTCTTTGTCTCCTCCCCTCTGCACTCTTTCTCCTCTCTCTCTCTCTCTCTCTCTCTCTCTCTCTCTCTCTCTCTCTCTCTCTCTCTCTCTCTCTCTCTCTCTCTCTCTCTCTCTCTCTCATGCATATGAGTGGCCATCTTTGTTCTAGTGTTTATTATTATCATTCTCTTTACTTTTCGTTTTTCCCTCGATAATTTTGTGCTTGTTTCTTGATTCTCTTCGTGCTCCTTTTTTTGGGTTTTACCATTATTGTCTGTCCTTTTATTTTGTTTCCCTTTTCTCTTGTCCCCATTTTCCATTTGTTTTACATACGAATGAATTTTGTCTCTTGTGTAAGCATATATATTTTTTTCGGTGCCTAATGTTATCCTGTAGGCCTACTTTAGTATCTTTTTTTTTCATCTTTGTCTTTTTATCTTTGTCAACGTATTTTTTTTATTCTTCCCTGCGTTGTTTTGCTCTTGTTAAGTATCCTCTTCACCACCTCTCTCGTCTTGCATTTATTTGTTGTTGTTGTTGTATATTCTTTGGTTTGCGGCTTACGCCTCGCTCGCCTTCTGTGTGCTTGTATCCAATCAATGCGTGTGTATAATTTTTTTTTGCTGGCGTCTTTTATTGGCGTCTCCCTCTGTTTCTTTGAATCATTCTCCATGTGCCCTTCATGGGGAAAAAAATAAATGGTACGCACTGGATATTAGATCACGGGTTATAGTGCTCGGGTGACATGGAAGTACATGGGAAAGGCAGAGAACAGATCTTAGTCTCCAGAGAGAGAGAAATTCAAACAAGAAAACAAACACTCGCACACACACACACACACACAGAGGAGATAGAAGGGCCTCCAGAAAGGCGGAGAGGTGAGGTACACCAGGTGTTGGACACAATTCATACAACTGAGGAGGAAGTGAAGAGGCTGTTAAGCGAGCTAGATGCCTCAAAGGTGATGGAGCCGGATAACATTTCTCCGTGGGTCCTGAGAGAGGGAGAAGAGGCGCTATGTGTACCACTAACAACAATTTTCAACACATCTATCGAAACAGGGCGACTACCTGAGGTATGGAAGACAGCAAATGTAGTCCCAATTTTTAAAAAAGGAGACAGACATGAAGCACTAAATTACAGACCAGTGTCACTGACATGTATAGTATGCAAGGTCTTGGAGAAGATTATCAGGAGAAGAGTGGTGGAGCACCTAGCGAGGTGTTATCAAGGGACCCTATGCTTGCTTCACCTCTCCACTGTTTCTCACATCTCTGGCACTGGCACTGCTTCTCAGGGTTGGTGGGTCAGTTCTGGCACAGCATGGTTTCAGGGATGGGAAATCCTGCATCACAAACCACCATTGAAGACACTGCAAGACTCCAGGCAGACATCAACCAAATCTTTAAATGGGCTGCAGAAAACAATATGAAGTTCAATGATGAGAAATTTCAATTACTCCGATATGGAAAACGTGAGGAAATTAAAATCTCATCGGAGTATAAAACAAATTCCAACCACACAATAGAGCGAAAAACTAATGTCAAAGACCTGGGAGTGATCATGACAGAGGATCTCACCTTCAAGGGCCATAACACTGTAGCAATCGCATCTGCCAAAAAAATGACAGGATGGATAATGAGAACCTTCAAAACCAGGGATGCCAAGCCCATGTTGACACTTTTCAGGTCGCTTGTTCTATCTAGGCTGGAATATTGCTGCACACTAACTGCACCTTTCAAGGCAGGTGAAATTGCTGACCTAGAAAATGTACAGAGAACCTTCACGGCATGCATAACTGCAATAAACCACCTCAATTACTGGGAACGCTTGAAGTTCCTAAACCTGTACTCCCTGGAATGCAGGCGGGAGAGATACATTATTATATACACTTGAAAAATCCTAGAGGGATTAGTACCAAACTTGCACAAGAGTGTCACTCCCTACGAAAGCAAAAGACTCGGCAGACGATGTAACATCCCCCCCAATGAAAAGCAGGGGTGCCACTAGCACGTTGAGAGACTGTTCAACTGCCTCCCAGCATACATAAGGGGGATTACCAATAGACCCCTGGCTGTCGTCAAGCAATCGCTGAACAGGCACCTAAAGTTGGTGCCTGACCAGCCAGGCTGTGGTTCGTACGTTGGACTGTGTGCAGCCAGCAGTAACAGCCTGGTTGATCAGGCTCTGATCCAACATGAGGCCTGGTCACAGACCGGGCCGCAGGGGCGTTGACCCCTGGAACTCTCTCCAGGTAAACTCCAGGTACTGGAGTTCTATGACAGGGTGACGGCAGTAAGACAAAAGAGAGAGGGGTGGGTAGATTGCATTTTCTTGGACTGTAAGAAGGCGTTTGACACAGTTCCACACAAGAGATTAGTGCAAAAGCTGGAGGATCAGGCAAAGATAACAGGGAAGACACTACAACGAATCAGGGAATACCTGTGAGGAAGACAACAACGAGTCACGGTGCGTGGCGAGGTGTCAGAGTGGGCGCCTGTAACGAACGGGGTGCCACAGGGATCAGTCCTAGGACCGGTGCTGTTTCTGGTATATTGTAAACGACATGACGGAAGGAATAGACTCCGAAGTGTCCCTGTTTGCAGATGATGTGAAGTTGATGAGAAGAATTCAATCGGAAGACGACCAGCAGAACTACAGAGGGATCTGGACAGGCTGCAGGCCTGGTCCAGAAACTGGCTCCTGGAATTCAACCTCACCAAGTGCAAAGTCATGAAGATTGGGGAAGGGCAAAGAAGACCACAGACGGAGTATAGTTTAGGGGGCCAGAGCCTACAAACCTCACTCAAGGAAAAGGATCTTGGGGTGAGTATAACACTGGGCATATCTCCTGAGGCGCACATCAACCAAATAACTGCTGCAGCATACGGACGCCTGGCAAACCTAAGAACAGCATTCCGACATCTTAATAAGGAGTCATTCAGGATCCTGTACACTATGTACGTTAGGCCCATACTGGAATATGCAGCGCCAGTTTGGAACCCTCATCTAACCAAGCATGTAAGGAAACTAGAGAAAGTGCAAAGGTTTGCAACAAGACTAGTCCCGGAGCTAAGGGGTATGTCCTACGAGGAGAGGTTACGAGAAATCGACCTGACGACACTGGAAGACATTAGAGATAGAGGGGATATGATAACGACATATAAAATACTGAGAGGAATCGACAAGGTGGACAGAGACAGAATGTTCCAGAGATGGGACACAGCAAAAAGGGGTCACAGTTGGAAGTTGAAGACTCAGATGAACCACAGGGATGTTAGGAAGTACAGTGGTCCCGGTTATCTAAATCACTTTTGTATTCAGTGCTGTTACGTATTGTGGGTCTGAAGACTAACCTGATATTTCAGGAAGAAATTGTTCGTAATGGCATTGCATTCTGACGATTGAACCGGCCCTGATTTCAGTCAGGTGAAGGAATGTTGGTGATGGAGGCAGGATCCATACATAGCTTTAAGGAGAGGTATGATAAAGCTCATGGAGCGGGTAGAGTGACCGCGTAGCGGCCAGTGAAGAGGCGGGGCCAGGAGCTATGACTCTACCCCTGCAACCACAACTAGGTGAGTACACACACACACACACGCATGTCGGGGCCAGGAGCTATGAATTGACCCCTGCAAACACACATAGGTGAGTACACTCAAAACCCAACACATACACACACAAAACAGGCAAAGTTTCTATCGACAGATACTTTTGACATATAGTAACTAAAACACAGAGGCCAGGTCTGTTGGACAGACCGTTAATGATGAGAGATAAACAAAGATAGGGGGGTGGTGCACTTAGTAATGAAATGTGCTGAAAAGTTCGCATGAATTTAACGACACTGTAGATAGCTGAGAACCTCAGTATTATTCTATAACTCCAAGTGTCCCAGATTAGAGTGCTTAACATGTAATCGAAAACTACATTGTCATAGAGTGGATAGAATAGTAAAAACATAAGTGTAATCAAGAGTTGATAGTATTGCAAGCAATCCACTTCTGGTACTTGTAGTTATTAACTGTGAGTGGGCCGTCTCTGTTCTATTGTGTACCTCAAGTGTCGTAGCTATAAATGTTTGTCATATCTGTAATTGGATGTCAGGGCTGTAAAAAATGCAGGAACTCCCGAGTGTAAAAAAGTAGTTCCAAATTGGGGATGTGAAGCAATTATCTAGCGAGCCTGAGAAGCCGAATTTTTATTTGACGATGCCTAGAGTTTCTTATCAGTGATAGCTTTTGACATGGAGTGTTGGTGCCTCTTCTTCTTCATCATCATCATCATCATCATCATCATTATCATCATCATCATCATCATCATCATCATCATCATCATCATCATCATCATCATTATCATCATCATCATCTTCTACTTCTTCTTCTTCTTCTTCTTCTTCTTCTTCTTCTTCTTCTTCGTCTTCGTCTTCGTCTTCGTCTTCGTCTTCGTCTTCTCCTTCCTCTTCTTCGTCAGCTAACAGCATCCTGACACTGGCTTTAGTTACATGATGACCCGGTCAGTAATGTCTTGAAGGAGTTGTCGACGGTGTGAAGGTAGTCGCCGTTAAATGTCTAAAATCGTACTGACACGTTACTAAGCTGTAAAGGCCTCTTAAGCTGGTATGATGCTGGTGTAAAAGTCGATAAAACGACGAGGTGGCTGACCTTTTAGCATGACTCTTGTCTCTCTCGCTTCTAGCTGGTGCAGGGAGTTTACTCGCGCACCTCGTCTGTTAAAAGTTTAGCATTCTGGCAGGATTACTGGTCTTTTCTTTCTATCTCTGAACACGTAACGTTGCGAGTAAATCTTACAAATTTTCTACTTACATTCATTACAGACTTATCTTTACTTGAGTATTTCTTAATATTTGTTATTTCTGTAATAGTCCCAATTTATGAGGCCAGGTCTGAGACCGGACCGCGGGGGCCATGATCCCAGGAACTATTTACGGATATTCTCTCTTCCGTGAGCAAATCCTGTCTTGTACAGTCCTCATTGAGCACGTAGTCAGTACGTGCTCATCTGTGCTTCTTCCACGTTCTTCCTTTCACCACGTCGTCTCTCCTCAATAGTTCAATAGTGTTTTTGTTGTCACAGAGCAGAGCAATGCGTTTGAGTTTTCTCCCAGGATACGACCCACTATAATTTGAATTTATTGTTGAGAGTCTTGTATTGTCTAGATATTTTCGGTACCTTGTTTATTGCGTATTTCTAAATCCCATTTGTACACCTAACGGCCCAACCTCTTAATCTATGTCATTATTGCACTGTGGCTAAGAAAGTAGGCTGGGTGACTTACACCAGCGTTTGAACAGTGATTATCGGACTGTGTTGTGGTTCCTAATTTTATGTTTCCGCTTGAAAAAAAAATATTTATCGCCCTTATGTAATATTTTATGTAATATTTAAATTATTGGTGTTGTTGCATGTTATCATTGGTTATTATTTTATTAATAGATGTCGATCTAACAAAATTTAAATAACGTAAAATGAAAAATTTACTGAAAAAAAAAATTGTGTGAAATCGACTTTCAATTTAGAACGACGAATTGGCACTTCACTGAGATCCCCTTTCATGCTTCCTTTTTTTAGAGCGCTAAGTTCAGTGCTCTTAATCTGACTGTAGTACTGGGAAGGACTAGAAATTAGACTGACATCGATCCAGGAGTCCCACGGGTGTGAGGCAAGCGCGTTGCCACTGTGCCACCGATATTCAGACAATCCTGATTAAAGTTTTTAATGAATCATTGGTTTAACAGTACTTTCCCACTGCCAACTGTAGAAGGTAACCAGCCACGGATTCACCAGTGTCATCCTAATCGATTTTCCGGCACCCCTCTCTGGTCATCTTTTCCAACCTTAGATACATTATTATTATTATTATTATTATTATTATTATTATTATTATTATTATTATTATTATTATAACTAAGCGCTAAACCCACAAGGGTCATACAGCTCATATCTTAGTGAAAGTGACCCATAATTTCGTATGTGCTGTCTGTCTCCTTATTTATATAGTGTTACATATTTGATACTTTTCAGTTGTCCCGACACTGCCTTTCGTGCATTATTATATTCTTGGGGAAGCGCTAAACCCATATGGGTCACAAAGAGCCTGGTGAATGATTCGAGGAAGGGGAAGGTAGCTCCTGTTCGTTGGGTCAAGATCCCCTACGTGGCCGGCCATGATCTTAGTGGCCGGCCATGATCTTAGTGGCCGGCAATGATCTTAGTGGCCGGCCATGATCTTAGTGGCCAACCATGATCTTACGTGGTTAGCCATGATCTTACGTGGTCGGGCTTAATGATATTCAGCACTTGCTGCCTCATCTTCGTTTTTTCTGAGTTTGTAATTGTGTAGACGATTGAATTTTCATCGTTTTTAGTTTTTCTGTGGTAAGAGATGGTATTGAATACTGACAACTATGTAAACAAGACATGGGTAGTACCGGGATGTTTGCTAAATGATGTACACCGTTGTAACATGCTAAGAATATGTTACATTTTATTCGGCGTATGTCACATGTTACATTTTATTCGGCGTATGTCACATGTTACATTTTATTCGGCGTATGTCACATGTTACATTTTATTCGGCGTATGTCACACACCTATATAGGCATGCCTCCCTACCAGCAAACCAGATGCTATGGGTTTAACGAGAGGGGGCCCCGTCGTTATACCAGTACCTTGGTTCAACCAGCCAATCACAGGGAAGCCAGCCAAAGCGGTGAAGCGATGTGGGACGCTTGTGAAGCAGCTTCGGCAGACTTACCGTCCCAGCTGGTCGCTACGATTCTCACTTCGCCTTGTGCTCGAATTCGCCTCATTGTACATAGTTGTAAATACTGTACATAGGTTATATACACAGCTTATTTTTGGTGAAGAAAATGCAGTCATTTATTGTCTCTGCTGTCTTTTTGCTCGTTCCTAATTGGTTATCGTGCTACGGGAAGGTGCAGGCCAGTAGTCTACACCTGTGTCCTTAATAGCCGACAAGTGGAGAAAGACAATATTTTGCAGGGACACCTGTGTAACTGATACAACGTTTCGTTCAGCCCTGGAGTTTATATAATATATGATAATAGGATACAATACCGACAAGTTGATATTCAAAATAAAGATACCCATCTGTTGCACATGTGTCTTCTCAATTTATCTTACTTAATAAAGACTAACCCTAGACGAAACATCATAGCAGTAATATAGGTATCCCTGTATCACAGTGTTTTGTCTCTACTAGGATGATTAGTGAGACATTTCGTTCACAAGAGCTTTTATCAGCAAACGTCTCTTCAATAAAATTATAATAGTAATATACATGTCCTATTCGCATAGTCTTTCCTTACGACTTGTATTTCTTAACTCGAGGAACAATTGTGTACCTCGTATGTGTGTTTGTTCTATTTCGTCTATATTCGCTTTAAGGATTGGACACGTTATTACCGCTGAATATTTTATTGCTGGTCTGACGTACGTTGTGAATAGTAATTTCTCATATCAACATCCACTATATGCGAAGGTTATTTTGAAGTTTGCCAGTATAGCTCACGTTTTACTGCTATATTTATGTGATCCTCCTTGTGATTACTCCCGGATCACTTTGTCATTTTCTCCTCAGTATTGTATCACATAGTTGATGTGGTACCAGGGTGCTGGTGTGATGCCAGGGTGCTGGTGTGGTACCAGGGTGCTGGTGTGATGCCAGGGTGCTGGTGTGGTACCAGGGTGCTGGTGTGATGCCAGGGTTCTGGTGTGGTACCAGGGTATTGGTGTGATGCCAGGGAGCTGGTGTGATGCCAGGGTGCTGGTGTGGTACCAGGGTGCTGGTGTGATGCCAGGGTGCTGGTGTGATGCCAGGGTGCTGGTGTGATGCCAGGGTGCTGGTGTGGTACCAGGATGCTGGTGTGATGCCAGGGTGCTGGTGTGGTACCAGGGTGCTGGTGTGGTACCAGGGTGCTGGTGTGATGCCAGGGTGCTGGTGTGATGCCAGGGTGCTGGTGTGGTACCAGGGTGCTAATGTGATGCCAGGGTGCTGGTGTGATGCCAGGGTGCTGGTGTGGTACCAGGATGCTGGTGTGATGCCAGGGTGCTGGTGTGGTACCAGGGTGCTGGTGTGGTACCAGGGTGCTGGTGTGATGCCAGGGTGCTGGTGTGATGCCAGGGTGCTGGTGGGGTACCAGGATGCTGGTGTAATGCCAGGGTGCTGGTGTGGTACCAGGGTGCTGGTGTGGTACCAGGGTGCTGGTGTGATGCCAGGGTACTGGTGTGGTACCAGGATGCTGGTGTGATGCCAGGGTGCTGGTGTGGTACCAGGGTTCTGGTGTGATGCCAGGGTGCTGGTGTGATGCCAGGGTGCTGGTGTGATGCCAGGGTGCTGGTGTGGTACCAGGATGCTGGTGTGGTACCAGGGTGCTGGTGTGGTACCAGGATGCTGGTGTGATGCCAGGGTGCTGGTGTGGTACCAGGGTGCTGGTGTGATGCCAGGGTGCTGGTGTGATGGCAGAGTGCTGGTGTGTGTGTGTTTCTCCTTAATAATGTTTAATGGAAAATGAAAAAAACTCCCTCTTACATTATGTGTTATATTTTACATCACCTAAGATACTCAAGTTATATATATTGATATATTTATTATTCTATTATCGTCGCTCAGCGTCTTGTTTGTTGCCTCTGTTGTACGTGCTGACATGTATGTAAGGTCTCTGGTGTATGTGCTGACGTGTATGTCAGGTCTCTGGTGTATGTGCTGACGTCTATGATAGGGCTGTACTAGGCTCTCCCAAATATATGACCGGGTAAATTGGATATGGCAAATTTGAGGCATTTCAGTTACTAATATTATCGTTTGTAATGTCGCTTCAAATAAAAGTAGTTGTGTAATGTGCATGCACTAGAACATAATTTGTGTGTTTTAGCTCGTCAGGTTTAGCTGCCTTAAGTTAATTAAACCTGATGACATATCATACACCCCTTCGCTCATGGACTAGTCTCGTTGCAAACTTCTGCACTTTCTCCAGTTTCTTGACATGTTTGATCAGGTGAGGGTTCCATACTCAGATATGAACCTGATGTACACCGTATACAGTGTCGTGAATGACTCCTTAGTAAAGTTCCTGAAAGCTAATCTTAGATTTGCCACACGTGCTTTTGCTGCAGCAGTTATTAGCTCCATGTGCACCACAGTTAATATGTTCACTCCAATGTTTTCCTTGAGTGAAGTTTACAGCTTTTGCCCCCTTTCCCTCGGAGCTTGTACTCCGTCTCCGATCTTCTTTGCTCATCCCCAATCTTCATACCTTTGCACTCGCTGGGGTTAGACTCTAGTAGTCATTTGTCAGATCAGACCTACAGACTGTCTAGTCCATTTTTAGTCTTTCGTGGTCCTTACCTGTTTGTATTCTGTTTATTAGTTTCATATCTACAAATAGGGATGCCTCTGACTCGTTTTCTCCCTTTTAAGCATTTCTTGATCTATTGTAGTGCCTTCCTGTTTTTCTTGCCTACTTCTCGAGCTTTTCTCCCAGTCTCGTGTGTGTGTGTGTGTGTGTGTGTGTGTGTGTGTGTGTGTGTGTGTGTGTGTGTGCCGGTGCAAGTAATGACAAACTGTCTTATATTTACTTTATATACTTAATGGTCGTGTTAGTATTTTTGCTGTTACCATAAATTGTGGCTCCTTTGAACAGTAATTTATTCTTTTTTCGTGTTTTATTATATACTATAGTATTTTCTTTGAAGTTAGCGTGCTTTACTGTAATTAATATGAGTGTTTAGGTGTACTCTGGCAAAACATGGAGATCCATGTATATGAGTGTGTTTGTGTGCGCTTATGTACATTCGCGCGTGTGTGTTTGCACGTGTACGTGCTCATGTGCATGCTCCTGTGTGTGAGAGTTTGTTTTATCGGACGACGACTCCAGTGGTCTGTTGAGTGAATGAAAATCCAGTAAAAAAATGAGTGCCGTGTTAAAATCTCTCTGGATAACACTCTCTCTCTCTCTCTCTCTCTCTCTCTCTCTCTCTCTCTCTCTCTCTCTCTCTCTCTCTCTTCTCTCTCTCTTTTACGTACAGTCACATTGGCTGACTCTCTTTACGAATCTCTTCCCCGCCTTGGTTTCTTTCCCTTTCCTGCATCCTGTCAGTCATGTTAACGAAATTTACGCAGTACTTAGAAATGAGATAGGTTTACAAAAATGAATTTAGGAATTAATGTTTGCCACGGAAATTGCTTTAATCAGCAAGTACTTGTTTACCTCCTAACGTAATTATTATATATATATATATATATATATATATATATATATATATATATATATATATATATATATATATATAATATACATAATCACACCAAAGTAAATTCTTCTTCTACGAAGCCTGATTTAATGACCACTTACCGAAATCCAGTTTATAAGAAACATTTGGTGAATTATATGTGCCTAAAACCTAGTCTCAGCCACACCTAACCTAACTGTGTAGAAAAGAGAGAGTGAGAGAGAGAGAGAGAAAGTGTAAAGGGGTAAAAACTGGGAAAAGGAATATATAAAGTGAGAGAATGAAAAGGGAGTATAACAGAATATTTGATTGAATTAAGATGGGTATGAGAATAAAATGGGAGACATGGTAATCTTCTAGAGGAGAGAGAGATGGTTGTGAGAATACGAGGTGAGAGATGGGTATGATAATGGGAGGAGACAGATAGCTGGGGGAATGAGAGGGAAAAGATGACTGGGGGATGAGAGGGAATAGAAATGGGCAAGTGTATAAGATGGGAGAGACAGGTGTGAAAATGGGAGGAGAGAGATGGCTGTGAGAATAAGAGGTAATTAGATGAGTGAGAGAATATTAAAATTTATATTAAAGTGTCAAGTAAAGGCCAATAGAAGTTATATAAATGCAGTAACAATAGTTCTATAGAGGAAGTAACAACAGTAGTTCTATAGAAGCAGTAACAGTAGTAGTTCTATTGAGGCAGTAACAGTAGTAGTTCTGTTGAGGCAGTAACAATAGTAGTTCAATAAAGACAGTAACAGTAGTCTTTCTACATTTACGAGAACGTGAAAAACGTATCAACTCACAATATATTTGCACCACATTGCCCTAGCAAATAGACATTTGCTCTGCCTGTGGTCTCAATAAAATAAACCCCCTTTGATGCATTGCTTCATGACACGACATCAACATATCACAAGGCCAATGGAAGCCAGACGACCTAGCTAGCCTCGCTCCGAAGTCACTTCTTCCTGCAACTGACTTGGTTCTTGCAACTGATTTGGCTTCAACAACTGCTTTAGTTCCTGCACCTGATCTAGCTGCAGAACTTTGACCTGGCTCCTCAAACTGACGTAACTTCTGAAGTTGACCTAGTTTCTGAAGCTGACCTAGTTCATAACCTTGCTTAGGTCATGTTGCTTCGATCAGATCATCTTTGTATAAACAGTGTATTCTTTGTCCAGCACGAATAAGCCAGAGGTCCGCCATAGTATCGTCGGCTACCATACGTCCTCCAGGGCCGCACCATACTGCCTGCACCACTGAACGCCTACAAAGTATCCTCATTTTAGTCCAGTAATTTTCTTAGGTGGTACCTACCTAATATTTTCAATGCTTCCCTGGAAAATTTCAAACATTTATAGTCTATGTAAATTTTTTGTTTATAAACTTAATTTTAGGATACGTTGGAATATATAAATCTATAAAACACATATTTACTCACAGATAAGGAAATAATAAAAAAAGGCTGTTATACGTCTGGCAACGAGGTGGCAGAGAGTAATCAGGAAACATTGACATCAACATAATTTGTATCACTCGTGCGAAAATGTGTTACATTATGACAGAATCGTGTATACATATATATATATATATATATATATATATATATATATATATATATATATATATATATATATATATATATATATATATATATCTTGCTGCTCCAGCATCAAAACCTAGTGCAAAACTGGCCTACAAACAGTCAAGTTGGGATGGCCCCATCACTGAAAAGATGCTTGCCAACATGCTTAGGGCTGTAACATCACACAGGGAGACTGCCCGTCTCCTAGCTGTGAGTGCACATCACTCTGAGGACTTCCTCCAAACAGTTCCCATTTCGGCAATGGGAACACGCCTCGACCCTAAGACCCTCCGTACTGCAGTGGCTCTGCGCCTTGCTGCCCCAATTCACACGGAATATACGTGTATTTGCGGCGATGCGCAAGCCGACCAATATGGTCTACATGGTCTAAACTGTTCTAAAACCAAGGGTTGGCATGCAAGACACAGTGAAGTCAACGACATCATAAAGAAAACCCTTGCTACAGCTGGATGCCCAGCCGAGAGAGAGCTCTGATCACTAGCAGCAAACAATACCCACAACCCAGCAAACCGCCCTGACGGGATCACCATCTATCCTTGGAAGAATGGCAAGCTCTTAGCATGGGACTACACCTGTGTATCGACACTTGCTGACACCTACATCCATCACAGTAACGGGCGACAGGGAGGAGCTGCTGACTACAGGAAGGAGTACAAGATTGGAAAGTACAGGGACATAAGTCAACAGAATCAATTTGTCCCAGTAGGATCAGAGACCTGGGGATCATGGGGAAAAATGCAACACGTTTCCTTAAAGAACTGGGTTCCAGACTCATCGAGACCACCAGGGACCCAAGGGCAGCCAGTTTCATGTTCCAGCGCCTCAGCGTGGCCATCCAGAGGGGAAATGCATGCTGCATACTGGGCTCCCATCCGGCTTCGGAGGAGCTGGAGGAGATTCATAATCTTTGATATATTGTACCAATGTATTCATGTTCATGTTTGTGTTTTCTGTCAATGTATTCTGTCTATTAATAAAGCACTCATATAATATATATAGGGAGTGGTAGGAGAAGAAAATATTCAAACAGCTCCGGGGAGAACCTCGAGTTTTCCCTGAGGTACGTTTATTTTCTTCTCTGAGGATGAGGGTCCCCAGTAAAGTTCTAGAGGTGGTACCTCCATATATATATATATATATATATATATATATATATATAGGAAAAGCAAAGAGGCATTTGGTTACGAGGATTTATGACCATAAAGGTATATGAAACCATCAAACAGTGCCATTAGGGAACATTCCCATACTTATGATCGACACATAGTTCATAGATTTAGCTCGTAGTCAATCCGGCTTACAATGGAAACGCTGCTTACACATCTCTGCAAATCTGGTACTGGAGGAAATTAAAGTTTCATTCAATTATTATATGGCTAGGTATATCCCAGGTCGTCCTGTCAATTTTATTTTGTCGCATTTGAAATCATTTTAGTCTTTTGATTCTTAATGCTCTTAACATCATGCTGTAACTCAGTCGTGTTCTCTAATACCCTTCTAAGTATATATTCGTGTGTCATTATACAGTTGAATCTTTAGATTCGATTGGGCCATTGTTCATTTATTGATATCTTAGAGTTATTATAATTTAACATATTTTATTTTCATTAATTGTGCTAATCTTTGTTAATGTATTTTATGCTGTATCGTATATTTCATTTTTAGATGACAGATTCTGAAGATGCAACGAGTGTGTCGCGGAACGTCAATCACAATAAAGAATGTTTGTTTTAAAGGTTGTATTGATCTTCATCCTACGCCTGCGTTTTACGAGCAATAAATCTGTTGCTGCTATGTATGCATGTATTTATATATATGTCGTGCCGATTAGGTAAAACTTGCGATTTTGGCTTAAATAGCAACGCTCATTTTGCCATATAAGACAAGTGAAAATTTGTGTATGCAATAATTTCGCCAAAATCATTCTGAACATAAAGAAAAAAATATATTTCATTGTGTTTGTTTATTATTAAATTAATGTTAACGTATCTAAAATATATTTAGTTGGGTTAGGCTAAATTAAATTGCGCTTTTTGTAATAAGGTTAGGTAGGTTTTCAAAGTTTCTCCTGGTACAAAATTATAAATTTTTACATTAACATAAATGAAAAATATATATCTTTAAACGTATAAGAGAAAATTTTAGAAAGGGCTTAATTTTAAATGAGTTCTTGCTAATTGACCAGTTTTACCTAATCGGCACGACATATATATATATATATATATATATATATATATATATATATATATATATATATATATATATATATATATATATATATATATAATAATAATAATAAACCTTTCAATGTCAATGTAGTACAGTGATTTCTTCTATTTTTTTATTATATCTGTATGTGACACAGTTATTTATCTGTCTGTAATATTACAGGCTAAGCGATCATAAACAAGGCAAAATATCTGAAGGAACGTGGCAATCAGCATATATAAACAGCCAAAGAAGGTGCACAGCCGAATGCAAAAAAATTCCACACTGCAATCTGCTTACAAATTTGTTGGTACAATTAACATGTCGTCGTAAATTGTAAGTAGTTTCGACACCCACCAGCCAAAGAGTGCAATCAAATACGGAACTCTCTTTGTGAAACCTTTGGCTGAGTTTGGAAATAGTGAAAGCTCGGTATCTGTATCTTTGGAAAATGAGAGAAAGTTTGACATCTTCATTGATTTCGTAACATCAGAAATATAACAGTACTGTGTGTGTGTGTGTATGTGTGTATGTAATTACCTATTTGTAATTACAAACCTGTAATTACAGTAACAGCTATTCTTGAGGTGTCTTGTGTTCAGTATACTGTCCACTGGTTGTAGCTCATTCCACCTCCTATTTTAAATCATTCCATTAATCAACCACTCTGCAGAGAAAAACATTCGGCACCACTTTTTCTCATTTTACAACTCTTCGTGTTATTCTTGTTGCAGGTACTAAGAAATCGTCCTTGTCTATTCTTTTATCTCCTTTACTGTCTTTATATGTGGTTATCATGCCTCTCCTTATCAGCGTAGTTATCTTCAGTGTTTTCGTCTTAACTTGTACGTTTTAACTCTGGTAGCCATTTTTCTAGTTCCTGGCATAATAACCTAATAGATTAGAAATACTTGACTTTCCAAACTAAAAACTGGATTGGTTTCTGTTTAGTTGAATTTTGTTCTGTATTTAATCAACTTTTCTGTAATCGCTCTTTTTTCAATAATTTTTATAACACTCGTCAACTAAACAGGCCTATAGTTTGAATTGTCTTCAATGTCAGTTTTGTAACTATTGACACAGTATGTACCTTCTTCCATTTGTCAGCCACTTTTCGTTCTTGTTATGACATCTATAAAAATAATTTAAGTGAATAGTATAATTCGTCGGCACATTCTTTTCAGACTCATGGTGCTATCCCGTCTGGTTCTATTTTTTTCTTGCTAGGATTCAATAGTAATTTCTTAACTTGAATTACTTCAATATCTTTCATTTCAGCTCTTCTTTCTGTTTGCGATTATAATATATCGTCATGTGAACACACTCTGGAACCTATATAATACCTAGCGCATTTTACCGTCCGTTATTCTTTGTTTTCTTACTTTATACAAATTTAATAAAATATTTGGTTCTTCCTTGCTCATGTCTGGTTTTTTTTTTCCTTTCAAAGCATCTTCCCTTTTTTTCTCATTTGTATGTTCGTTTTTGGCATGTTTGAATCCTGATAAGTTTCTTTATTGGTCCACTTCATGTACTGATTCCAAAGTTTTTTTTTTTTCATTGCTCCATCACCTTTCATTAAACTATTCTTTATTGCTTCGCCTTTTATTTATTTTTGGAATGAACTTTTTAATTTCCATTTGCGTATATGTTAAAGAACTGTACAAATGTATCTATTTCTTGTAATATTTTATTCCTTTTTGTTTCTCTTAAATACCGTTTTAAAGTATTTTTTTCCCTAGTAATCTGGTTCCTGGTTCCTCGCTGCGTGGTTTTTCGCCTCCTTACTCATATTTAACATCATATGTTTTTTTTCACTAGAACATAATCACTCTTCTCAGGTGGACTTGGATCATTTATGCTGAACATTTCTTCCTCAGTTCTAATATATACCAGGGCTGATACTGACCTTTTTTCAACCTTGATATTTTATTCTTATGCTGATTCATAAATTATTTTTTGTTACATTAAGGAATTTCATTGACCATTTATTTACAGCTTCAGCTTTATAGGCTACCTAATTTATTTATTTATAGTTAAAATCTCCAGTTACTATAACTTAGTTATTTACGCGTTCGTTAAAATTCAGTCATTAGTTCACTTAATATTGTAAGTAATCCACTTTTCTTACAGACTAATTCTTTATCACAAGTATCATTAAACTGTGATTAATAAGTATGTTTATTTAGGTT
>WNWK01005879.1:0-25000 GCA_009830355.1 Cherax destructor
AGTCGACTCACATTCGTCTGGTAGCACAGAAAAGGAGTTCGAAGTTTCCACAGCAGTCTCTTTCTTCTTCGTCGTTACTACCTCTCCATTCGTCTTCTTGATCTTCAACTTCGTCCCATGCTGTCCGGCCACTGCCCAGGTTCCCTTTTTGACCTGAGGACTCACAGCAGGAGGACTACTACGAATCCTCCTGTTTTCCTCCGTCAATCGCCGTATCTCAAGCTTCGCTACCCTCAATTCCTCCTTAAGCTGCTGGTAAAGTTGCTCAATAGGGGGCATCTTGATTCAGTCCACAGGGAGTACACTAGACACGTCTTCACTGAGCTAAGAACAGGTCACCACTGAGCTAAGAACAGGTCACCACTGAGCTAAGAACAGGTCACCACTGAGCTAAGAACAGGTCACCATTGGTGAGCCAATAGGATGTATCCACTTCACAATTATTATTATAATGAAAAGAAGCGCTAAACCACAACCACTTCACAAGCCATTGTTCTCCTGTACCCGGAAGATTTGTTGACTCCTTGATTTGCTTGTCCCCAGCACGACACTTCAAAGACTTGATTAAACCATGCGTTAGTTTCAACTGTTTCTCCTTTGAAGACTCCTTCTACCAACGGACCTTAGGTTTACTTCTGGGTTCCATTTTAAATATGGAACATAAAGAACAAAAAATCACAATACCGTGAATGGAACAATACATAAATAACCAGCACATAGGAGAGAGGAGCTGATGACGACGTTTCGGTCCTACTTGGACATTTACAAGCCACACTAACACACGAAGGTGAGGGAGCCTCATTTAGATTATGCTGCACAGTTCTGGTCACCGTATTACAGAATGGATATAAATGCACTGGAAAACGTACAGAGGAGGATAACAAAGTTGATCCCATGTATCAGAAATCTTCCCTATGAGGAGAGACTGAAGGCCCTGAATCTGCACTCTCTAGAAAGGCGTAGAATTAGGGATTGGCAGAGAGCGTGTATTGTTCCTTTGTATAAAGGCAAAGGGGACAAAAGAGAGTGCAAAAATTATAGGGGAATAAGTCTGTTGAGTGTACCTGGTAAAGTGTATGGTAGAGTTATTATTGAAAGAATTAAGAGTAAAACAGAAAGCAGGATAGCAGATGAACAAGGGGGCTTTAGGAAAGGTAGGGGGTGTGTAGACCAAGTGTTTACAGTGAAACATATAGGTGAACAGTATTTGGATAAGGGTAAAGATGTTTTTGTGGCATTTATGGATTTGGAAAAGGCGTATGATAGGGTAGATAGGGGGCAATGTGGCAGATGTTGCAGGTGTATGGAATAGGAGGAAGGTTACTGAAAGCAGTGAAGAGTTTTTATGAGGATAGTGAGGCTCAGGTTAGAGTGTGTAGGAGAGAAGGGACTATTTCCCAGTAAAAGTGGGCCTTAGACAAGGATGTGTGATGTCACCGTGGTTGTTCAATATATTTATAGATGGGGTTGTAAGAGAAGTGAATGCGAGGGTCTTGGCAAGAGGTGTTGGGCTAAAAGATAAAGAAGCAAATACAAAGTGGGAGTTGTCACAGTTGCTTTTTGCTGATGACACTGTGCTTTGGGAGATTCTGAAGAGAAGCTGCAGAGGTTGGTGGATGAATTTGGTAGGATGTGTAAAAGAAGAAAATTGAAAGTGAATATAGGAAAGAGTAAGGTGATGAGGATAACAAAACGAATAGGTGACGAAAGATTGGATATCAGATTGGAGGGAGAGAGTATGGAGGAGGTGAATGTATTCAGATATTTGGGAGTGGACATGTCGGCGGATGGGTCTATGAAGGATGAGGTGAATCATAGAATTGATGAGGGGAAAAGGGTGAGTGGAGCACTTCGGAGTCTGTGGAGACAAAGAACCTTGTCCATGGAAGTAAAGAGGGAATGTATGAGAGTATAGTTATACCAACGCTCTTATATGGGTGTGAAGCATGGGTGATGAATGTTGCAACGAGGAGAAGGCTGGAGGCAGTGGAGATGTCATGTCTGAGGTCAATGTGTGGTGTGAATATAATGCAGAGAATTCGGAGTTTGGAAATTAGGAGGAGGTGCGGGATTACCAAAACGATTGTCCAGAGAGGTAGGGAGGGGTTGTTGAGGTGGTTTGGACATGTAGAGAGAATGGAACGAGACAGAGTGACTTCGAGAGTGTATAAATCTGTAGTGGAGGGAAGGCGGGGTAGGGTCGGCCTAGGAAAGGGTGGAGGGAGGGTAAAGGAAGTTTTGTGTGCGAGGGCTTGGATTTCCAGCAAGCATGTGTGAGCGTATTTGATAGGAGTGAATGGAGGCATATGGTTTTTAATACTTGACGTGCTGTTGAGTGTGAGCAAAGTAACATTTATGAAGGGATTCAGGGAAACCGGCAGGCCGGACTTGAGTTCTGGAGATGGGAAGTACAGTGCCGGCACTCTGAAGGAGGGGTGTAAATGTTGCAGTTTTATAACTGTAGTGTAAAGCACCCTTCTGGCAAGACAGTGATGGAGTGAATGATGATGAAAGTTTTTCTTTTTCGGGCCACCCTGCCTTGGTGGGAATCGGCCGATGTGTTAATAAAAAAAAAAAAAAAAAAATGATTGAGGTGTATAAATGGAAAACAGGAATAAATAAAGGGGATGTAAATAGCGTGCTGAAAATATGCAGCCAAGACAGGACTCGCAGCAATGGTTTCAAGTTGGAAAAGTTCAGATTCAGGAAGGATATAGGAAAGCACTGGTTTGGTAATATTGTGGATGAGTGGAACAAACTCCCGAGTACCGTCATAGAAGGAAGACGTTGTGTAGTTTTAAAAATAGGTTAGATACATACATGAGTGGGTTTGGTTGGGTGTGAGTTTTACCTGACTAGCTTGTGCTACTAGTTCAGATGCCGTACTAATTCCTTAAGTGGAAGTGACCTGACTACCTGGAGTTTACCTGGAGAGGGTTAACTCCAGGTGGGGTGCGGGTGGGTGTGAGTTGGTCCTGACTAGCTTGTGCTACTAGGTCAGATGCCGTGCTCCTTCCTTAAGTGAATGTAACCTGACCTGGCTGGGTCGGGGCATTGGCTTAAGCCGGTTGGAGACTTGGACGTGCCTCACATGGGCCAGTAGGCCTGCTGCAGTGTTCCTTCTTTCTTATGTTCTTATGTATATAGATGAGAGGGGGAGGGACGGGCCAGAGAGAGGAAGAAGGAAGTGTAGAAGTAGTGGTAAAGGTAATACTGGTAGTGGAAGTAGTTGTAGTAGTGGTGGTGGTAGTAAACAGGGAAACTAGTGGTAGTAAACAGGGGAACTAGTGGTAGACAGAAAGGTGAGTGAGCGAGACAATAGTCGTAGTAGTAGTAGTAGCAGTAGAAGTGGAGATAGTTAAAGGAATCCTTCATATACTGGGTCCCTCACGTTCATGTGTTAGTGTGACTTGTAAATAGTCCAAGTCGGGTTATTTGTATATGGAACATCTTTAAGCTGGACGCTTCTCCTCAATCGTCTCCTCTTCCGTCCTTTGGCTTCGCTATGTGAGAGATATATTTGTCATTACACCGAGATTTTACTTTTCAGTTCCCCAACATAGACTCAACCAAGCCGAACACGCGATACAATTTACGCTTGAGAAAAAAATTAATAACACTCCTCCTTTTACAGATGCATCACTCCGCAAATCTGGAAAATAACGTCATAACACTTAAGACTAAACATGTTCTTACGGAGTTTCTTAAAAGTTTTCCACATCTGTAGTTGTGGATTTCTCGAAGATTCCTATTTCCTCGAACACTTTTTTTTTTTTTTCAAAATTATGCTACTCAGGACATTTTATCAGACATCGTCGAGATGAGAATCACAGTCCTCCACAAGAACTCTACTGCCAAACACACATCTGATATTTCTACAGTAAACTCAGTATAGCCAGTACTGTCTCTACTTCCATTAAAGACATCACACCGTTTATATTACAAGTAATATAAACAACAAAATATACAAAGGTGAAACATCCAGAGACCTCCACAAGACCATTTCAGAACACCAATACACCAACATAACAGAGACCCTTAACAACGTTTGGGCAATATCCCTGATAAATTAGACTAGTTCACTACTGATTACGGAAGGACAACGACACTAAGAGGAGGAGATGTAGAAACAGTCACAGATGCAGTATAATGTCATTGGTTATTAACGTTTCGCCCATGCTGTAAACTTTATCACCTCGCAAACATTTTGTGATTTTATGAAGCCGTCTGCATGGGAGATATTCTGTTCATAACGTATGCAATCCCACTGCAATTGTCTTTCTTCATCCAGCGCAATCTTATTCCACTTTCCAAGAAAACGCCTTGAAAGTTCACTCATCTGCATCTTCCACAAGTTCAACTACAACTACGATTTCCACAATTTAGTTGAATCTCTTGTCAGAAACCTTCATCTTTTGAAAATCAATGTGACTTGACACACGCCTCACATTTTATTCGCCTCGAAAGGTACTTACTGTTTTATAAGTTCTTCCTCACATGCCAAATTTTTCTATTTGTGACTATAAAACCCAATGCATGATCCACCCTTCCACACACACACACACACACACACACACACACACACACACACACTTCCCATGCCATAAACTAAAATGACTGTCACTGATCGTTCAGTGGGAATAATATTGATGTGTTGGACACAGGCAGGATAAATTGGTGGGGCTGGAAGACTGACAGAATATAAAAAGAAATTTGAATGGTAACAGCAGCATCAAATGTAACCAGAGTCGCTGTGGGAAAGTATAACCTGTGCCAGAGAATTAGAGTTGTGATGGCTGGGAATTCTTTTGGTTGTGATGGCGGGGAATTCTTTTGGTTGTGATGGTTGGGAATTCTTTTGGTTGTGATGGTTGGGAATTCTTTTGGTTGTGATGGCTGGGAATTCTTTTGGTTGTGATGGTTGGGAATTCTTTTGGTTGTGATGGCGGGGAATTTTTTTGGTTGTGATGGCTGGGAATTCTTTTGGTTGTGATGGCAAGCAATTCCTTCAATTTTGGTGGCATTGATTTCCTTCAGTTGTAGCAGGGAATTATTAAAAGTTCCAGTGGCAGGGATGTACAGTATTGCAGTCGAGACGGACAAACAAAGATTCACTCTGACTGAAAAAATAAAAGATTTTTTGGATTGTGTTTTTGCGTGTGTTTGTGTCATCATGCCTGGTACTGTGATGTTTTTTTTTTTTGTATTCGTGTATGACTTTGCTTGCGTGAACTTACATTTGTTTGTATGTTGTGCACTTGTCTATATGTGACTGGTTGGATTGAGTCCTAACTCCTGATCTTATCTCTTAACAAGCCGTCATTAGTTGGCCATATCATACCTGTCCTTGAAGCCCTGTACGGAGTTTGACTCCACCGCTAATTCATTCACATTATTTTCACTTTTTGGTATGTTGCTGTTACGTTTCCCTGGACCTTCTATTGTTTAATGTGATTATGTTTAGCTCTTCAAGTATGTGTGTGTGTGTGTGTGTGTGTGTGTGTGTGTGCGTTCATACTCGCTTACTGCTTATATACTCTCCTTTTTATGGTTGCTGGGGTCGAGTCTCAGCTAGCTGCTACCGGATTCACTCCTGGATTCGAAAGCCTTATCGCGCCTCTTCTTAAAGCTATGTATGGATCCTACCTCTACCACTTCACTGTCCACTCTGTGTGTGTACTCACCTAATTGTACTCACCTAATTGTAGTTGCAGGGGTCGATTCATAGCTCCTGGCCCCGCCTCTTCATTGGTCGGTAGTAGGTCTCTCACTCCCTTCTCCTTGAGTTTCGTCATACCTCTTCTTGTGTGTGTGTGTTTTATTACGTATTTGTGTTTACATAACAAGAGCTGCACTCTGTCAAATATTTCCTAAGAGGACTTTCTTCTTGTCTATACTTGACACTTATTCTGCAAATTATTACTGTGAAATTCTGATCTGAATATTGATTAAGCTTCTTATTTCATTGTTCTCAAACATTTTATAATTTCTAATATGGTTATAATATCACCACTCTTGTTTCTGGTTTCCAGTGTGGGTATTTCCAGGTATTTCCATCCAGTGAGTTCAGTCATACTTCACAAAAGTCAGACTGAGGAACTAGACAAGTGTCACCACAAGGTGTGGCCAAACCTGTGTTGACTTCAGTGCCATGAGTCCATTTGATCCATGGAAATGAAAATATTTTCCTATTCCTCGGAATAAATCAGACACCTGCGAGTTTAGTGCTTTCCCCTAACACTACTATTACTACTACTACTACTACTAGTAGTAGTAATAATAATAATAATCCCATGAGTACGTTAATTACCGAGCGTGTCGTGTAGATTACCACAGATCTGGGAGCAAGCCAGTGGTAATCTCGACACAGGGCTCCAGAATTTGCTGCTTGCAGTTCACATTTACATATTTTCTCTTTCACTGATATTTAGAAATTATAATAATAAAAAAAAGTAGTTGATCTTTTGCTGTAATAATATGGATTTTGTTAAAAATTCCTTTTCATTATTGTAATAACTCCGTTGAATTCCGACTCGTGAGCCAGGGTCGTAAAGAGAAGAAAAAACTGCCCAATATCGAAATTGATAGTCTGTTTGCTTCAAGATCTGGTGAAGGGCTCTTGAATCAGAGAATTAGAGCTACTTTCCACTTCCTTGTATCATCCCTAATTATCTATTTTCTCATGACCCTTAAGGGCTTAGCGCTTCCCCATGAATACTGGTAATAGTAAGACTAATAATCCATGATGTTCTTGTCCGAATATACCTTCCGTTTTTTCGCTTGTCCCAAAAGTTTTATATAAAAAACTAAGCACGAATGACTCGCATCGACCGGGGTCATGTTTTGAGGTTTTATGAAACTAAAATTTTGGACACTTGTATGTCGGTCTCTGAAACTGTTGTGTGTGCTCTCTCTCTCTCTCTCTCTCTCTCTCTCTCTCTCTCTCTCTCTCTCTCTCTCTCTCTCTCTCTCTCTCTCTCTCTCTCTCTCTCTCTCTCTTCCTTTCTTTCATCTCGAGAAGGGAAAATATTTTTTATATGTATAATAAATGTTTCTTCTGGTCACTGAAGTAAAAAGGTTATGGGCGACTCACAACGAGAAACTTGCTAACAGTCACTTCCCATTCATACATTCCATCGGAAATCGGTTTTCCTAAGCTGGCATGGGCGCTGACACAATTTATGGCCGACTCAGTGGAAATCTTACAAATCGGCGTGAAGAGAACGAGTATTGGGCGATCGTGCGTGTGTGTGTGTATGCGTGTGCGTATGCGTGCGTACGTGTGCCCGTGCCTGCATGCAGTATTTACCATCTCCAACACTCGAGTCTGATTAACCAGTTTCCCTGATTGTCTTCGTAGACATTCATACACTTCCACTGTACGTCAAATTCCAACCACCAATTGCCTCCATCCATACTGATCTAACAGGCTCATACATACCTGTTCAGTGTAATAATGTTGGTAAAATTACCGATGATGCGATATATATTCCCACTTTCCAACTTTTTCTTTGATTTCAACTTCATCTCATTTTATCCACTTTATTAATCAACCTATTTTGTTTCCCCTCTTATATGGTGAAATAAAAAGTATTTCGTTCCACCATGCCCAATTTCTTCACTTCTTGTTCTGTGAATAGGTATTCGGAAAACGTATTTGTCTCAAATACAATAGCTCCACTACCTCCAACTTACCCAAACTTTAGCATCACTAGACTGATGCATTCTTCTATACGCATCCCTTGACTTCTTCCTTTCCACATATCCCTCAACGTTCCCTCTTCTATTTCCCCCCATCATCTATTATGTGATTAACCTCATCGTTCATGCACACATCTTCCGAAACTCCCAGTACCAGATACCTGAATATATTCACATTCTCCAAACTAATTTCCAGTCTTAAGTCCGTTTTTTTTTTTTCAGTCTTAAACTTTCTTCTCTAATTCCATTGCTCATTTCAGCGTTCCCTTTCAACTTCCTTTTGCACTCCCTTCTAAACTTCTAAATAAAAAAAACAAGAAAATATATCAACTTCAGGCAAAAGGAATTTCTTACTCCCAAAGATCATATAAACTCTTGACTTAAAATTCCTGACTTGCGGTCCGTAACTTTAGACAGGTAATATGCACTGAAATCCGAAGACTCAAGAGATTAAAGATGGGATCCAGGTGAGTCTCAGCAGCCGTAAACTTGGTCTTAAGGACAGTGAATAGAGAAGAGCCTTCATTGAAGGAGTTCCAGAGAGGGAGGCTGTAACAGTGAAGCTGATCACCAGGATTTGTCCCTGGAGATGAGAAGAGCTTGGATCACTGTGGAAGCAGATTAAAAAAAAAGGAATATAAATGGAAGGGAGAAAAATAAAGAGAATAGTAGACAAAAAAAAAGGTATGAAATATTGTGGACTGAAGAGAGAAAATTAAGGAGAATGATGATGCTATGCTCATCCTTCAGCCACTGTCTAGTTGGAATGTAGAGTGCCGTAAAGTGTAGGTAATAAAGACACTTAGAGCGGAGGTAAACCCTTATTGGGGTAACGTTTCGCTGATGGAGAGTTTTATTAAGTAAATGATAACACTATCGCTAAAATCTTATTCACATTATGTTACGCACTTATGCTCTCTATTCTACAGAATGGAGTTAATGTTGAGGTTTTTTTTTTTTATGAACGAAACGCAGATTGAATACTTTATTTGCTTCGTCTTTATATTACCCACAGCTACTGGCTAATCGTCACTCAACTTTTACTAAAAGGTGGCAACTGCTCAACCCTCTGGGGTATATGACCCAGCCTCAAACCACTGGCAAAACATTATGAAATGCTTATCCTTCCATAGCACATCAACTACCTAAAAAAATATCATTGGCTTAAGCAGATCTGAAACGAATAACACCAGCATCAACTCTCGCGATCTGTAATGGGTGTAACACTACCCCTTCTTCCCCCATCTCTCTTTCTCTGTTGGCCATCATTTATTATTCCTTTATCTCGTGTAGCTTAGTAGCAGCCCCATATATTATACAGCGACTTTATATTACCGTCTGACGTAACGGGGAAACAAAGAATGCTTATTGGCTTTTGTTCTCTTCTGAAGACGAGAGGATAGGGTAGGGAAAATTACATAAATACTCTTAGAATTCTCTTGTAATATTTTACCATATTTCTTTCATATGCCTTTTTTTTTAGGTTTATTGTCTTCTAAACCGTATATTTAGCTTATCTTTCACTATTTCTCTCTTTCTCTCTCTCTCTCTCTCTCTCTCTCTCTCTCTCTCTCTCTCTCTCTCTCTCTCTCTCTCTCTCTCTCTCCCTTCCCTATGGTTTTACTCACCCTCATGACATCCTACACCTTTCTCTTTCGCTGTACTCACACAATACACAAGATCACTTACTAACAACATCAGAGGGAGAGATGCACCTCACTCCTTGGCCATACCATGAGTCTCTCTTTAGCGTTGAACCTCAGTAGTAATAGTGCATTTTCTATAACTCTGTCTGTCTCTGTCTGTCTCTGTCTGTCTCTGTCTCTCTCTCTGTCTCTCTCTCTGAGTATAAACACACGTGTCTCCGTGAAAATTACGACATTGCGTGATACGTCGTAGCAAACACGTACAGAAGAAGAAACTAGTTTGTTAAGACGAGGACGACCTACTTAAGACACATTAAAGGGAAGCTTCCATCTGAGTAGCATCTTAGTCTAACAAAACTCAGGGGATGGGACTCAGCATCTCTGGTGTACTCGTAGTATGATTTATCTTAACAAGCCACTACAATTAAAGGAAGCGAGCAACATGGTCTTACCCATGCACCACCTTGTTTTAGTATGTACAGGGATGATAAAGCCCTTGGTGGGCGAAACGTTTCCTTAAACCCTTTGTCGTTCATGAAGCACAAAACTAACAAAGACCATGAAATAAATTATGATGCCTCTTAGCAGTGGTTGTAGAAGTTTTTGTCTTCTTCAGTAGCTAATCAGAGACTCATAATACCTTCTCCTGGGGAATGAGGAGGGGACATGTGAAAAGACGTATGTCTAGATTAAGGGAAAGGTTGTTCCCAATTGCTCGTAAGAAGTAAGTATGCCTGGACTCTCAAAAATTCATGGAAAAAAATTAAGAAAGTTACGACAAAAGTCATAAGAGTAAAGAGATTTAAGAAAAGGCTAATTTATAATATCATAGAAGCACATCCAAACTCTTCATTATTTCAATGAGGTAATATTAAAGAGTTTTATGAACTATACCAAATGTTATATTTCTTTTTTTCGTTTCTTTACATTATAATTAATATTGTATTAGTAGAAGTAGTTATTGTGGTAGCAGCAACAAGAACAGCAGCAGCAACTACAACATCATCAACGACGACAACTACGACAGTATAAGTATTTATGCATTTGACATCTCTTTTTAAATCATCTCTGTATTTCGACTGAAGAAGTCTACTGAGCGGGTAAAATGTCTCGTCATTGAAGATTGCAATTACTTAATGTTAGTTGTATTATAACATGAGCTAACGTTTCTTCTCTGTCATTTATACTTCCCTGTATAGTGTAGAAATCAAGGTTTGACTAACCTGTTGACTGTACATATATTTTGAATTTTAATATAAAAAATTTAATCAGTTTTAATTTATAAAATAATGCATTTAAGCGAAAGAACTTTAAAAATAACGGAAATATCATATAAGGAATTGAATCTAATGTACTGTGCTGATATTATTTTGCAATGGCACCTTTCAAAAAGCACTTTTCTTTTCGCCCGAGCCGGGGAAAGCAAAGACTGGTTGCTATTTCGCGATGTTTGTTCTCTGAAGAGCAAACTTTGGTAATCTGCCTCAGCACATACGGTATCAGAGGTGGCGGCGCAATCTGCCAAAATTCTTTGTTCTACTCTATGAGTTTTGACCTTTGGTTGGCTGAGGTTTAAAAGCAATTCTTCCTAGCCTTCAATGCAATCTTTCCTAGTATGTGAAGAAAGATTGGTCTTTTTTTTTAATACATTGCTTAAGACTGTACATGCCAGTGTGTTACAAAAGCATTTTGTGTCATTGGATCTAAAAATATTTGGCATATGAGTCGCAACTTGTCCAGGTAAATGCATAGGAAATCAGAAAGACATCAATATATCCTTTATTCTTACCCTGGTTGTGGCAGTGACTTCCATCTGTATAGCTCCTTTCCTGATTAGGATGTCAGTGATTTTCTTCAAATGATCCTGTTGGAATACTTGACCTGGTGCTAACACTCAAACCTCATATGTTGGGAGTGGTAAACTCTCAAGGGAATGGAGCACGAAGATGTGAGAAGTGTGTGTGTGTGTGTGTGGGTGTGTGTGTGTGTGTGCGTGCGCGTGCGTGTGCGTGCGTTTAATCTGTTCATGCCTTTCCCTCTGGATGTATCTTCAACAAAGACCTATTTCAACTTTTTATTCAGTCCTTGCATTACTCACTCATATTTTGTTAGTTGACTTCCTCCTTGAGTCTTACTACCTTGTCCCTCGCTGTCTTTTACTGTTGTTTGTGCCTGTCTATTAAGTTAGATTCTGTTTTAGTTTAATCTTCAATGCCATTTTCGATTTGTCTTTTTTTTTCCTCTGGTCCTAACAAAGTCATTCCTGGATCTTTTATTTAAACTTTAAGTTACCCTTTATTATTATGCAAATAAAATTTTCCTCCTCTTCTCTCCATTATATCAACTAGATTTTCTTCTTGTTCTAGCTAAATGTTGTTATAGTTTATAAAGATAACTTTTATTTCTTGCGATTCCATCTATTTATTAATTTCTCCATATAACCTCGTATATTGTTCATTAAACTTTCATTCGGTTAATTCCTTACCTAACTTTGCTTGAGCCTTTTAATTTATGGTCCACTTCCTATTCATTTTCTGCTCCTTTCTTGTTTCTCTTCATTTACACTTCGCTATATCAATCTGATCTTATTACACCTTTTCACTTCTCTTTACTACCCTCTTATTTAAAAACAAAAACAAAGATCAGCTTTGCTATTGTTTCCGCATCCTTGAGTTTTTTTAATCACATTTGAACATCTCAAAAAATTTTTTTGCTCAAAAATATTTTAAAGGTATTTTTTAACCACTAGGGCACCACACCGGATGTTTACATCAATTTAGATAAGAAAAATAGTCTTTTTTTTATTTGTGTGTGTGTGTGTGTGTGTGTGTGTGTGTGTGTGTGTGTATGTGCGCGTGTGTGTGTAATTACCTTTTGATAGCTACAGTAGCATATAATTTCTAATAGCTTTAGTAGCATATTTCTAATAACTTTAGTACATATTACTTCCTCTTAAATCATGCCATCCTGGTCATCCACTCTTTGCGAAGACGTATTTTCTATTATCCTTTGCCCTCCACTTTTCTTCAATTTTCAACAATGGCCTCTTATTTTAAATGCAGCTAAAAACTCATCTTTAAATACGCTTTCATGCCCTTAAATGTAGTTATCATGTCTCTTTTCCTTTATCAGCCAACATGGGTTTTCTTTGTTTTTAACCGATGCACATTTCAATTTTGGCGTCAGTACACCTAACATCAATGCATATTTATATCGCAGTGTTTTCTTAAGTTAACTTAAAACAGCAGAGGGAGGTGGGTGCAACATGAGAAGGAAAGTGGCCTTCATGCAGCTTGCAAACACCACCACATCTGAGACGTAATCCATCAGAGCCCTGACTGCGACCAAGAGCCTCTGATCGAATCAATCTTCTTTCCTCCCAAACTTTAAAAAACTTTTCCCTCGTAAAAGATCCTGTAACAGCAGAATTCAGTGAAGACATCGCTGAGTGTCTTTTTTGTTTATGCTTTTGTGTGATTAGTTATTTTTGTTGTCTCAATTTTTTTCTCATAATCAATGAGTGGAGGTCTTGCCCAGAGTTGTAGCTCTGAGGTACAGCGCTTTCGACTCAGAAACAATAAGACTAGGTTCAATATCGGGTTCTGTGAGATGCTTGGGCAAGTCTTCTAACATCTGCTCGCCCCTTTTAGCCTAACTTTAAATAGCTACATAGATAGGCGTTAGTCAAATGAAGTAGGACTAATGAACCATAACCAGACTAAATCATTCTGCTAGGCATTCTTGGGTACACTTGATTAGTAGCTCTTTGGGGTTAATAATGTGGAAAAAGTACTTCTTTTCCTTTTTCTTACTTCCTCCTTCCCTTTTCTTCCTTCGTACTTCTTCGTTCTTCCTTCTTCTTTTACTGCATTTTAGAAGGTCTTATTTCTCAACAGAATCAGATAACTTAGTCCCACTAGAGTCGTAAAGCCTCGCCTCATTAGGAAAACCAAGCATTCCGGAACAACCAGCTTCTTACTCTTCGCATCATGTGCTTAACTTATTTGTTAACAATAAGAAAAAGAATCTGGAGAAGCACTGATCCCTGTGATAACCCGATGGTGATATGTCCCTTTGAGGACATTATTCCTGTACTCACTATTCACGTTTTCCTTTCTTACATTTAATCATTCATCTACTGCAAGAGTTTGTCTTTTGTTTCTCCTTTATGTTGCAATTTTCACAGCTGGTCATAGTAATTCCGAGACTCTTGAGTCTAATCACACCCATTCATGAGACTGAATGGAGTCTGCTGCTTCAGCAAGGTCGATCTATTTTCGAACGACCCTGAGACTAAGAAATGATTAATCGTTCTTCAGTGATTCCATGTACGTATGTTTATATATTGTAACCACGAACGAGTTATATTGAATCGATGACAACACTGCGACTAGCCGAGGATTCGAACCCATGTCGTTTTGGCCCGCCCCATGGTGAGCGAAAATCACACATGACGCTCTAACTACAGGACCACGCAATCCTACAAGAATCACGCACCCAGCAGAGCTAGGTGTTTTACCGTGATCCGAGGACATTCGGTGGTGTGGGTGCCTCTGAGCTAATTTCATTCTACTCCTCGTTTGGTGTACTAGCCTCCAAGAGCAGTATTTTATATTGTAACTACGAACGAGTGATATTGAATCAATAACTGCTCGTGGAGGCTAGTACACCAAACGGGGAGTAGAATGAAATTAGCTCTGAGACACCCACCACAGTATGTCCGCGGATCACGGTAAAGCACCTAGCTCTGCTGGGTGCGTGATTCTTGTTGGATTGCGTGGTCCTATTTATTAGCAATTAATCTAATTTATACAACCCAGTGCTTATACTGATATTGCAGTCAATAACAATTTTTATGAAATTTGATTCGATTATATTTTACTCAACCATGGACCTGCTTGATACAACCTTCTCGGCCTTTTCAAAATCAAATTTTATGGTTAAAATCTCTCACAGGAATAAACATTAAACTCTTGTCCAGTTCTAATGTTATATTTATGATGTAATTTTAGTTCAAAACTTTTTCCAGTTTGACCATAAACTTTGCTGGAAGTTACGGGCTCGATTCTCGTTCGGATTTACAAATCTTGTGCTCTACCACTACATATATTTTTTATTACTACTGTTCCTCTCCTACACCAACAAAGGTTGACATCTAGCTCTTGTCCCTTCAAAGTCACTGTCAGAGTAATCAGAAAAATCGTAATAAACGACGGCAATTAAATTCACATAAAATGTTGTTTAAATTAAAATTGATTAAGCTTTTAATCTTTTTTTCTTTATTCTTCTTTTCCTCTTAATTATTTTAATTTTCTTGCCTCTCCTTCGTAAAGTGAGAGCGGACCATCGTGTTGTCCTGGAGCAGCATCAGCGTCTCACACAAAACTCGAGTACATACACACCTGAAAAGCTGTTTGAAGTCACTCTAATGTCATTATAATTGAGCTTTGCACTTCTGGAGCCACACTAGAGTACTATCAACATCCTTGTGTGCTCAGTTCTTTTTTTAACTCTCTCTCTCTCTCTCTCTCTCTCATTCGCCAAGAACCAGTTATCGTCGGGCAAACACTAAGGAGATACACACACAACCCGCACATATAAAAGGGAGGAGCTTACGAAGACGTTTCGGCCCGACTTGGACCATTTACAAAGTCACACTAACACACAGAGACGGAGGAAGGGGTATATATAGGCAGGCAGACAGGGGAGGGTACAAGAGAGTGGGGTAATAATGGAGTAAGTAGTGGAAGTGGTAGTAGTAGTAATAGTGGTAGTGGAGACAGTCATGTACTAGGAGAGGAGCACTGCAATGAGGCTAGCGGCCCGCAAGGGTGGGACGAGAACACAGAGGAAGGAAAGGCGAATAAAATGAAGGACAAATACAAGGCAAAAGAAAAGAAAGAAAGGAAAACCCATAGGAGAAAAAAAGAGAAGGGGGAAGAGATGAAAGGGGAAGGAATCAGGTTAAGTCACGGGTGTTCTGAAGTTTAGAGCATTTAACAATGTAATGAGAGAGGAAAGCATCAACAGAGACAAAGCCAGGGCTAAGATTCATACAGGGAAATTTATGTATAAGGGAGGATTCAACCAGGCGGCGACTATGAAAGTTGGACGTAGGGTAGAGGGTTTTAGCAGAAGACCAATCAATAGGATGACTGTGATCTCTGACATGACAGAAAAGAGCATTATTAGTGTCGGCAAGCCTAACACTATTTTTGTGCTCCTTGAGTCTGTCAGAAAGAGATCGGCCAGTTTCTCCGAAGTACTGAAGAGGACAGGAGGAGCAAGAAATAGAGTAGACAACAGGAGAATCTGTGGAGGGAGGGGAGGTATGAACAAGATTAGTGCGAAGAGTGTTAGTCTGACGAAAGGTAAGTTTGATGTCTAAGGAACGGAGAGAGTTGCTGAGATTAGAGAGACCAGAGATGTAGGGAAGGCAGAACACCCGTGACTTAACCTGATTCCTTCCTCTTTCATCTCTTTCCCCTTCTCTTTTTTTCTCCTATGGGTTTTCCTTTCTTTTCTTTTGCCTTGTATTTGTCCTTCATTTTATTCGCCTTTCCTTCCTCTGTGTTCTCGTCCCACCCTTGCGGGCCGCTAGCCTCATTGCAGTGCTCCTCTCCTAGTACATGACTGTCTCCACTACCACTATTACTACTACTACCACTTCCACTACTTACTCCATTATTACCCCACTCTTGTACCCTCCCCTGTCTGCCTGCCTATAAATACCCCTTCCTCCGACTCTGTGTGTTAGTGTGACTTTGTAAATGGTCCAAGTCGGACCGAAACGTCGTCGTAAGCTCCTCCCTTTTATATGTGCGGGTTGTGTGTGTATTGTTCCAGTCACGGTATTGTGCCTTTTTTGTTACTAAGGAGATACCATGTATATTGGACTTGCATATATAAATCACAGTCAATCAATAATTAATGTTAAGCGCTGAACCCATGTGGGTCATTCAGCGCAAGACGAGGTGGAGGCTTGTTCCTCCGTACTAGCTTAGATATACACACGCTCGCAGCTCCCTTGTCGGAGTTCACAGGTTCCAACCTAAATCGTTATCACGTATATCTACAAATCTGTGAATGCTCATACTTAAAAGATTGGCCAATTCCATTGGGTCCGAATGCATTTCAAAAATAAGGACTGAATCACTTGATGTGTCCATTGCTTTTGTCATGCGGAAATGTGTGTGTGTGTGTGTGTGTGTGTGTGTGTGTGTGTATGTGTGTTTACATACAAATTGTTTCATTATCATTGATTCCAGATAATTCATTTATGTTTTTCACGGTAATCTGAGCCAAATGACAGAACGTTTGTGCTGGTGGTACAATGTACCAGCTGCCATGAAATGCACTAAAGCACAAAGTGATTGTACATAAACTTCATTTAACGGTTTGCTTTATGTCAAAACTGAATCACCAGAGCGAGCGCACCTGCCACCTACATTGTATTATGGAGTCATCTTACTTTAAATGAATTTTTCCTTTTCTTTTTGCCAATCTAGATTTTTTTTTTCCCAGTTTGAAGGATTAGTTTACGTATTAGCTGCATTGTTACTTATGGGAAATTCTCTTTTTTTTGCATTTCATTGATCCCCACTTCATTTGTTTACATTTTTTTTTTTTTTTTACCGTGTCAGATTTTGTTTTTGTATTGGCTGGTGCTTCACTGTGTTGTAATTCGACTCTTGTTCTCATTGACCAAACGCTGTGTACTCTGTTGTTATGGATTTCAGGTGTGTCTGGTGGTCCCACCGAACACTTCACACGTCTGATTACATCAAACTCCCACCATTCATTTCTCAGATTTACCTGTCTCTATTTTATTCTCAGCTCCTGCTGACTAGCATTTACTAAATGCTCTAGCTGTCTTTTCTTATTACTGTTAATTTTTCTGTTATGAAATTAAAAAATAAACACTATATGCACTAATATATATTCAGTTCTGCCAGTCACATGTAAGCGATTTAAATTTGTATGTGATTTACTTCTGTGTGACTTCCAAATTTTGAAGCTAAATTGATTACTAGTCCAAGTTATATTTTTCCGGCTTCATATTTACGTCTGATTATGTTAATGCAGTTCTCGTTGCTCCGATGTTCCTGGATAAATGAAGTTTCGCTGGCAGTTTGTATTGACATTGTTGTTGACAAAGTGTTTCCCTTTGTAAATGTTTATAAAGTTATCTTTAATTTGTGGTTTTCCTTATTTTAGTTTTCGTTGCACGATACCGGAGAGAGAGAGAGAGAGAGAGAGAGAGAGAGAGAGAGAGAGAGAGAGAGAGAGAGAGAGAGAGAGAGAGAGAGAGAGAGAGAGAGAGAGTCACAGACAGACGGAGACACTGTCAGTCAACACAGTTTTGCTGCAGCCAGAAACAAATGAGAGACTCGTTCAGTAAATACTTGGGCATATTTTTCCATATACATTATTTTCGTTAGGTTAAATTCATTTAAGTAAATTTACTCAATTATAACATTCATTAGAAACCTATGCATTAAAACCATACCACGGGTGGGGATTGAACTCGTGGCGAGCGAGTTGTAAAACTCCAGGCCAACGCGTAAGCCACTGGGCCAGCTGGCTACAATGCAATTTGTGGTCACATTGGGACCTGTGCTAACCTCTCTATGGTGTATAAATATACCTAGTTGGAAGAATCTTATTGTAGCCAGCTGGCCCAGTGGCTTACGCGTTGGCCTGGAATTTTACGACTCATTCGCCACGAGTTCAATCCCCACCCGTGGTATGGTTTTAATGCATAGGTTTCTAATGAATGTTATAATTGAGTAAATTTACTTAAATGAATTTAACCTAACGAAAATAATGTATATGGAAAAATATGCCCAAGCATTTACAGCCTGTCTCATTCTGTGGTATGGTTTGTTTGCAATCGTGTCATTACGATTTCGTTAGGCCTATGCATTACTAAAACGGAGGACCACGTACAAGAGTGAGGAAGCATAAAAACCAAAATACCGAAGTTCATAATTCAGTGTCACAGTCGCTGTACCAATTGTTTCAGCCACAGTAAAAAAAAAAAGTCGACGTTTGTATATGAGGATTTGTTGAGCTGAGAAAGTGAAGCCTCTTTCAGAAGTCTCGCAAACTACGTCTGTTATACTGGAATAAATAAAATAAAATTATTTTGAGGAACGCGCATGGGGAGGTACTTGGCGCGTTAGCGTATTGCAGGGCTCCACACCCTAAGTGCTCTGAAGAGCCTTTCCAGGTGTGCAACACGAACTGATGATTGGAACCCTCGTACACTTGAAGGTTTAGAGTACCTTCCAGGTGACGAAGCTCGAGAGGCTTACCTGGAACCAACGGTGACTCTACTATCCATCCAGCTAGAATTAAATATTAATTTATACTGAGATTTAGCTGAGCCAACACGTACCCTCTTTCACACTGATAGACTTACCACGGCGTTTTAATTTAGTTTATATAAATCTATTTGGTATGGATTGTTGACGGTACAATAGTGTTAGAGCGTATGTTCCTTTTTTTGTGAAAAACTCCCCTTACGTGGGTGTCCTTCCCATTCACGTTAACTTTGCAATGTTACACAGGATATTGGGATTATTTGTACGTGCTACTGTGTTCCAGTTAGATGTGCACAACTAGATTTCCATAAATATAACATGATATAAAACAATTGCTCAACCTATTTCAGGATACCCTGAATTCCCTAACCTCTGTATTTTCATTCATTTCGAGAGCTTATCCTTGCTTATTAGATCTCTAGGAAATATGACATCCACCCTGCTTCATGAAAGCAGGAGCCACACTCGACACCTCAGCTCCCAGTAATGACACAAGGAGACTGGAAGTTTACCTCTCGTCAGAAAAGCTTTGACGAGGAGACTACCGTCTCAATCGACAGACATTCTGGGTTCTCGAACACAAAATAATAGAATCATTAAACAACGAATGCTTCGAGATCCAGAGAAGCACGCAAGCTACATATTTATAAACTGTGGGCATCATTTAGCACAAGGAGGTTAAAGCGGGTCATACTACACTTGACATAAAGATTATCTAGTCTTGCACACTGTTATTGTATTATATTTATATTAATAAAATTACCCTACTGTAAGACAGGTGGCTGAGTTCTAAAATTGTTGGGCCTACTACATATAAGGACCACGAATCGAATTCCTGTCGATTCTTCTGTTTATTCATTGACAGTCTTTTATTTCGAATTATCTTTAATTTATAGTATACATATATAATAAAATACTAATCATATTAAACGTGGATCATCCATAATGGAAATTCCAGACCACATGAAGCAATGTATATGTATAGTTTATGATGGTGACAACGAACTGACCCTTGAGTCGAGGGTCACAACCTGTCAGTAAACACTGTGAGTGAGCTTTCTGTCTCTGTTACTTTCGAAGCTGGAATACTTATGATCTATTCCAAGAAAATGAAGCTAGGTTTCCCTTTGTCGAATCAACCCTTCATTACTTTCCATATACCCCAGCCACTAAATAATCCCCATAATTATATTGATAATAAAAATCCAAGTGGAGAGCCAAGTGATATGAGAAGTTCAGGGTCCCTCCACACAGGACACCCACCCACCTCCCACACAACCCAGTACACCCATCCTCCGCCCACACAACCCAGGACACCCTCCACCCACACAACCCAGGACACCGACCCTCCACCCACAAAATCCAGAACATCCACCCTCCACCCACACAACCCAGGACACCCACCCTCCACCCACACAACCCAGGACACCCACCCTCCGCCCACACAACCCAGGACACCCACCCTCCACCCACACAACCCAGGACACCCATCCTCCGCCCACACAACCCAGGACTCCCACCTTCCACAAACACAACCGAGAACACCCACCCTCCACCCACACAAATCAGGACACCCACCCTCCACTCACAAAATCCAGGACTCCCACCCTCCACCCACACAAACCAGGACACCCACCCTCCGCCAACACAAACCAGGACACCCTCCAACCACACAACCCATGACACCCACCCTCCACCCACAAAATCCTGGACACCCACCCTCCACCCACACAACCTAGGACACCCACCATCTGCCCACACAACCCAGGACACCCTCCTCCACCAACATAACCCAGGACATCCACCCTCCACCCACACAGCCCAGGACACCCACCCTCCGCCCACACAACCCAGGACACCCACCCTCCGCCCACACAACCCAGAACACCCTCCCTCCCTCCCACACTACCCAGGACACCCACCCTCCACTCACACAACCCAGGACACCCACCCTCCACCCACACAACCCAGGACACCCACCCTCCACCCACAAAATCCAGGACACCCACCCTCCTCCCACACAACCCAGGACATCCACCCTCCGCCATCACACCCCAGGACACCCACCATCCGCCCACACAACCCAGGACACCCTCCCTCCACCCACACAACCCATGACATCCACCCTCCACCCACACAACCCAGGACACCCACCCTCCACCAACACAACCCAGGACACCCACTCTCCGCCCACAAACCAGTACACCCACCCTTCGACCACACAGCCCAGGACACCCACCCTCCGACCACACAACCCAGGACACCCACCCTCCGGCCACACAACCCAGGACACCCACCCTCCGACCACACAACCCAGGACACCCACCCTCCGACCACACAACCCAAGACACCCACCCTCCGCCCACACAACCCAGAACACCCTCCCTCCACCCACACTACCCAGGACACCCACCCTCCACCCACACAATCCAGGACACCCACCCTCCTCCCACACAATCCAGGACACCCACCCTCCACCCACACAACCCAGGACACCCACCCTCCACCCACACAACCCAGGACACCCACTCTCCGCCCACACAACCCAGGACACCCGCTCTCCGACCATACAACCCAGGACACCCACTCTCCGACCACACAACACAGAACATCTACCCTCCGTCTATACAGTCCAGGACACCCACTCCCTTGCGTTGGTAACAGCTATAAGTGAGGAACCTGGCCAGTAGTCAGGGTGGCTGGGGTAGTCCTGTCAACCATTCCTACCAGGGGTGGCCCGCCCACATTGCCTGATGGGCGAGAGACATGTAGAATTGAGGAAAGGTTTAGGAAGGAAAAGAAGAGAGTTTGAAAGGAAAAAAGACAGCGTTTGGGGGAAAGGGGAAGATAGAGGTGTGGTAGATAGAGATGGCATGAAAGGGAACGGAAGAGAAAGAAAGTCCGAGGGAGAGGAGAGGGGGAAGGAAGAGAGAGAGAGAGAGAGAGACAGATTCGATGAGGGAAAGGAAGAAAGAGACAATGCAGAAAGAGTAAGAGATCTTAGAGGGCGGTAGTGGTAGAGAGGTGAGAGTGATAAGTAAAAGAAAGTCGAGAGATTGACGGGAAAAGAGAAATGTGAGAGGCAGAAGAGAAAGGTCTCTTGATTCAAAAAGTTTAATATACTCATACCTGCCTTGGATAAAACCTAATTACCTCCAGTTCCCTAGGTACTGTGTAACTACTCCGGATTTAACCCCTTTCCTGTATATAATAACATATAAAATGGAATTTACAATACTAAATGTTGCTGTGAGAATGACTTGCTGATGCAAACATTCACGAGTTTCTAAAAGAAAAAAAAATGACCAATTAATAAAATGTTCCGTTTATAAGAAAAATTTTTTTTTTTACCACCTGAGGACTAGAAAAAGTCTTCAATTATTAGTAAGGCCGACGAATTCTTTTATTTGAGAGGTCTCTAATTTCTAATCCCTTCGCAATCTATAAAAAAAAGAATGGGTGAATTTTTTTAATGAAGGAAGAGCTTGCGGGAATATATTCACATAATAGGACTTAGATTTAAACTCGATCTGTGAAAGTGTAAACCTGCTTAAAGCGAAGCCAGAGAGGAAGAGCTGGTGTTGGAATCATACTAGGAGAGAACGCGTCATATTTGCGGGTACTTACCATACTATCATAAGTATGGATCATACCATGGGCGGGTATGACACATAATACTGAGAGTATAAATGGGTGAATACGAATCACAACACGGTGGGTACGCATCGTGCCCAACTTAATAATCTTTATTTCTACAAGTACATGTATAAGGTATGAAGGCCTAGCTGACATCAATGACATACTGCTATACAGAAAGCACCTTGTTATGCAAAGCATTTCGGGCAAATTAGGTCAATTTTGTCTCAGGATGTAATCGACACCAGTCGACTAACACCTAGGTACCTATTTTACTCATAGGTGAACATGAACAGTACCGGGAATCGACCCCCGGACCTAAGTGTATGAACTGGGACACCTCATGGATACGAAACATTCGATTAGAGATGCCGCAACTTTTCTTCATAGCCAAAACATACGCATGCCCTATAAAAATTCATATACACGCAAAAAAAAACACACATTCACACTAAAAATACACTAAGCAATCGTATACGCACTAAAAATAAATGCGCACCAAATAAACACTGGTATTAAAACACACACACAAAAAACACACTCATTGCTTTTCATTAGAAAAATAATTGGCTAAGTTTAAATCTTATCAACTGCAGATGGGTCATTAAGGAGCTGTAGTTCACATGTGCAATATACATCTAAAAAACTATTTTTTTCAAATAGATATCTAAGTAAATATCATAGCATATAAATTGAGACGAATACATTGTGTATATATTGAGAGGCACTTGAGTAATATATATAATTGCTATGTATATATATATATAATTTTTTTTTTTTCTTTCAACACGTCGGCCATTTCCCACCGAAGCGGGGTGGCCCAAAAGGAAAAACGAAAGTTTCTCCTTTTACATTTAGTAATATATACAGGAGAAGGGGTTACTAGCCCCTTGCTCCCGGCATTTTAGTCGCCTTTTACGACACGCATTACTTACGGATGAAGAATTCTGTCCCACTTCCCCATGGAGAATATATATAAGCGTGCATAAGCATGCACGCTCGTCTTAAGAGATGCTATATCCCATTTCACAAACCTGCTGCAAATCTGTGATAGGATAACAAAAGTGACAACATAGGAAAACATGAGGAGACTCCATATTTTCTGGTAACAAGGAAGCATCTGCCACTACACGGCTAAAAACATTAGGCCAAAAATCTAGAAGAGAAAACAGTGATAACAGGAAAGGTGTTACAGCGGATCAAGGAATACCTAAAGGAGACAAAGAATAATAGTTCAAGAGGAGGTATTAGAATAAACAAGTGGAGTTCCACAAGGATCAGTGCTTTGATTGGTATTGTTTATGGTATATGTGAACGACGTGCCAATAAAAGATAGTTTCTGTATCCTTCATTGCCATTAATGTCAATTTAATTAGAAGATTCAAGCCCATGATTGTGATGGAAAGTCTATAACATGAGCTGGATAAACTGTAGAGCTGGTAAAGCAAAAGCCTTTGAACAGTGAAAATCTTTTATTTAAGAACGTTTTTCTCCACCGAAAGTCAAACATCTGTTCATGTATTTTTTCACCATTTGCTGGGTTCTTCCCATGTCACAACCCGTAGAGCTATCCAGACGAAGCACCGGATAATACTACTCAAATGATAGGAACAAGGCAAGCTTCGAGGATGTCAAAGCCGACATTGCAAGAATAAAATTAAGAAATTTGATAAGTTTCTTCAAGCAGTTGCTGATTAGCCGGGCTATGGTGCCTTCGTCTAAAGGAACCGACTGACACACTTGGCGTCAGTGTAAGACATGACTCCCACAATAACCTGCACTCATATCATGCATAGTGTGGGAACAGTTGGAATAAAATGCAGACACAATCCTTAAATGACTCAAGAGAGACAACAGAATACAGATACGATATCTCAGAGAGACAACAGAATACAGATACGATATCTCAGAGAGACAACAGAATACAGATACGATATCTCAGAGAGGCAACAAGAGGAAAACGAAAGGTAGCCAGAGCTGTAAACAACGGCCTAAAAGTTAGAATCTCTAGAATTCATAACAAATAAAATCCCTTTCATTGCTCTTTGCTTCAGAAATATGGAGGTTGAACTGATCATTGCCACAACCACTATAGAGAAAGTTCATAAAGTAAACCTTGAAGTAACTAAACCACCGGAGTGTTCAAATCACTACCGGGAGGACCTAACTACTAGACCCGGGGGAAAGGGACTAGAACTCAACGGACCTAGAGGCAAGTTTTCTTACACCTGCTACCGATGTTTACCTAGCAGTAAAAAGGTATACTTCGGAATTAGCTATTATGTGGCGCATCCTAGGAAACTCCGACCCCATCGAAATAAGCTTTACTCTTCAGCTTGTTTTTACTTTTTTCTGGTCTACGAAACCTCCAAGGACAAACAACAAATTTCTTTGGTTAGACGATGATCTTAATGGAGAGAGAATGGGTTGGAGAAGCTACAGCAGCAATAAAGGCTCAGGGTAGACAGAAAATCAAGAAAAGCTGAAGGGACCTAACCACTTTGGTTGAGTTTTAAAATGTTTATTTTGATTACATAGTGATTCTTCCCATCTAGCCCAGCTGGCTGGAAAAGTAGCGCATTTGTCTCGAGATTAGAAGACATAAGATCGAGCATCCACCACATCGGTTTAGCGTTACATAGTGACGGATTTTTAAGTGGAATAATGTTGCCTTTCCTTCGTCATAAGGCT
>WNWK01005879.1:30000-40000 GCA_009830355.1 Cherax destructor
TGCGGATAATGAGGGATATTGACCGTGGTGATCAATAATGATAACCCGCGTAATGAGAAATTGATACATGCCCATGACGGATGGTAATGGTAGTGCGGGTTGCGTTAATACTTTGTTGCGTTATCAGGGCCATTACCAGGTGTCCTCTGGGACGAGAAGTATTGACGCAGGTATACGCCTGCCGTTTGCGTAATGTATATTTCACTGAACCACGTGAATATAAGAAACAGGGAAGGAAGGAGGGATTAAGGGTCTGTAGCTTAGTGGTTAGAGCTGTTCGCTCAGATGAAAAATCCCTCGTTCGAATGCACAGCAGTTTTTATTTTCAGTTGGTGGGTTTGTTGTCATTAACTTTACTCAATGATATTACGGTTTGTCTTACCCCAGTGTATTGTGGGATATTTTACTCAATTCCTCTAACCAACCTCTCTCTCTCCCTCCCCCACGAAAAGAGGCCAGGTAGAACCGGTGAGCAGAACCCTGAAAGGCCACACATTATCTAAAGGTCATCATTTGCTGAAAGAGAAAACGGTCCTTAATAAAGGTCACCGGAAGAGCTACTGAAAGCCCTGGAGAAGAGGTTCCGGCAGCAGGGAGAACTGCAGAAGGTCCTCCCCCTGGAGAAGGGAATGTCATCTGAGCCCCGTATTTGACGCGACGTCTTAGAGCAAGAAAATCGAACATGTTTTTGTCTGTCAAGGACTGAAGTCTCGTCACGAAGCTCACATCTGCCAGCCAGTCGATTTGTATTCATCACCCGCTATTTATTTTTCGTTCCCCTAAACTTTTTGGTTAGTTTAGTTTGCGTCGGTGTTGCCTCAGCTCGCGTCTTCCTTTGTTGCTGAGGCTTTTTTTTTTTTTTTTGCCCCTTGCTTGTGTGTTTGTGTGTGTTTGGATATTCCTTCTAAATTGACGAGCAGTTTATTAACAACTGTTATAAGGCAATTTTTTTCCTCACTTTGAAAAGGGGGTAGGGGAGGTGAGGGGCTCGTGGTCTGTGTAATTAGAGCTACTCGCCCCTCTATCTTTACTCAAACCTGATTTTCCAATGGAAAAAAAATGAAAATTTTTATTATAAGACATGAAAAAACTACGACAATTCGCAATATTTAGTTGTTGTTTTTTTGAGGTTTTTAAATCATTTTCAAAAAATTTAAGTTTCTCCACTAAAATTCAGATTTTTATGGTTAAAAGGCTTTAAAGCTCTTTATGACTCTTGCATGCTAAGAGAATCCCAATGAATAATATATATATATATATATATATATATATATATATATATATATATATATATATATATATATATATATATATATATATATATATATATATATATGTGATCCCGATTTTCATATTGGAAAGGTTTCACATTTTCATTATTCCTAAATTCGTATTTTTTTACTTATTCGGTATTTTCACTTACAATTTGTTGCCTTTCCTACAGTCCGAGTAATGTCACATGTCAGTCAGCTGTGTCGTGTATGCTGACTGAAAAAAAAAACTCCTATCGGCATTTCTCCGGTGAGTGGCGTGTGGTGTGGAGAGTTTGCACTTTGTCACTGTTTGTGCTCTAAATTTACTCTCTCTGCCCGATGTATGTCTTGCATTTATTTGTGTATTGTACCTGTATATTTAATCGTATCGCTATAACCAAACACAGGAATGTAATAAACTTTGGTCACTTGTACACAGATACCAACGTGGAGACTATAAATAAATAAATAGAAATTAATTATGTTGCATATTTCCTCACATTATTATTATTATTATTATTATTATTTTTATGTCGCCACTAAAGAGGACCTCAGTGTGAGGATGTTATATATACTGAACTCATTTTTAACTGTTGTGCTATTATCACTATATGTGTTGCTATATGTAACAGTCAGATGAAAGTGCATTATAAAAACTCTTATGTTGATTGTATCGTACATCCTACAATGCTAAGCCCGTATGGATCATTCAGCCCAAGGCACATGTGGTGGAGGCTTGGCCTCCCCGTCTGCTAATCGCGGCCCTGTTTCTGATCACTAAAGCTTAATAACCACTGCGCAGAGCTTCAGGTCAATAGTGGGAATACTGATGTGATACTTATGGTCACCCAATATTTATTATACCAATTATTAATTGGTATAATAAATTCTCAGCGGAGAAAACAGACTCTCAGGGTCTGATACTTCTGATGTTATTGTAGGCTTGTTGGCAATTAACTGGTTGACTAGTAAGTTAGGTAACAGTCGCAGTCGTGGCTAGACTAATGGGCAAGTCCTCTTACACGTGCTGCCTTTGTTTACCTAGCAGTAAAAGGTATTTGGGTGATAGTCAATTGAAGAGGGCCACATCCTGGGAAGCATAGGAAGGTAAAAATGTTATGGACTCACGGAGGCGTTGTTGACCGTTTGAGGAATGAACTACAAGGAACTTTATGGGTGAGTTGCGAGCCCAAGAATCCGGAATAAGACGCTTTTATAGTGTGAACTTTGAGTATGACCTGAAACTGTTATTATCATAGGGTCCGTCTCTTATCTCAGTCCTCCTTTCCTTTGTATTCTCCTCTCTCTCTCACCTTCCTTGCTCTCCTTACATCCTCCGCCCCTCCACCTCCCCATTCCCCTCCCAGTGTAGTGGAGACGAACACCCGACCTCCCTAATGAAGCTACAGCCCGAACACAAACTTGCTGTCGCATCAATCAGGGAATATGAGGCAAGTTAGAACTCTCTAAATTTTCCTAGGTGTAATACCACAAACTTATGGGTTAATACTCCACGCTGGCTATTTGGTAAAGTTCCTGCATACGCAGGAACTGTATCAAATTAACGACTTTATCAATTAAATAACTATATACAGCTATACACAGAACGAAATGTCTTCTATAGAAAAAAGGCAGGCTATTTATCAAGTGTCTGTCTACCATCCTCGTCGGCAGTACCTTCTATTTAACACTGTCATTATTCCGTTTCTCCTCCTCTTTCGAACTACTCCAGAGAACCCATAGGAGTTCCCAGATAGTAGAAAGGATAGTGACACTGATGACCTGGAGTGAAATAGTGACGGGGGTTGATGTAAATTATCGGACTCATATTTGGGGCGAAGTTGATATCGTTGATGGTCAAGACCGAAGTAGTGAGGAGACTGGTTATATCATTGATGATTCGGTCTTAGAAAGTGGTAAGCTTCAAGAATTCTTTGATGACCAGTCTAAAATTTAGTAGATATGAACCTCTCAGACCAGCACAAATTTCTCATCCCCTTCCAAGGAGATATACTTAATATCTCACCTTTTAACACGTATCTACCAAAATCTTCCTAGCAAGTATCTATACTCTATATCTCATTTCTTTGCAAGTATCTCTACGATATATCTTTTGTCCTCTCCTTCTGGATACTAACAAACGTCTGGAAATTATTTAATGTGTCTAATATTTAATATTCCAAACGGGAAACAAGTCCTGTTCCCTTAAACTACCGTTCCATTAACTTAACATATTTTTTTCGTACCTAGACAGAAATAGAGGTATATTACAATTAGTCCTCAGTAGGTAAAATGGCTATAGACTGTAAGGTCCTCTGCTATCCTCCCTTTCCATTGTCTCCCCTCCCATAAATCTCACACCATGCCCAATTTCTCAATACACTTCCCCCTTCCCCTCTTCCAATATCTCACTCTAAATGTCGTTAATAACACCGTTGATGACTTTTATATTGACGATCCGAAGATGCTAAACTAACAGGGAACCTCTTCAATGTCAAAATTAATTGCCTTCACGAAAAAGGGTCATTAACCCCCATCAGAGACGTTGATGAGGTAAGCTACAGTGGCCTAATGGGGCAGACTGACCCATTTCCTTGATGTCCAGCTCGCCTTGTTACACCCAGGGCCCAAATGAATGCTGTCAGGGAGAGCAATTGATGAAGAGCAGGGGAGGGAGCAAGAGGAAGATGGAAGGGAGGAAGACGAGGAAAGAGCGAAGAGGAAGGAGTAAGACGAGGAAGGGTGGGAGGAGAATGGAGAAAGATATGGAAAGAGAGAGAGAGAGAGAGAGAGAGCAAAAAGAAAGATTCTGCTGGTGAGACATCGCATTAACCAGCGAAGTGCGTTTTTTATTCACAATGCGCCACGTGTTTTTTTTCTTCTTTCCTTTTTTAATGCGGCTGCTGCTGGTGTTACTTCTCGTACTGCCGCTGCTGCTACTGATCCTTCTGCCGTTGCTGCCGTTGCTGCTGCTGCTGCAGCTGCTAATGCTCCTATTACTGATTCTACTACTGTTGACAATGCTCGTTTTTCGATTATTGCTTCTACTTTTGATATTGCCCCTACTGTTGTTGATGCTACGACTACTACTACTACTACTACTACTACTACTACTACTACTACTACTACTACTACCACCACCGCTGACAGCGGTGTTGCTAGTGAATTACATTTCCATACAATTGATAGTGACCAACAGCTGGCACTGTTTTCATGAATCCATTTTCGGTTAGAGAGAGTGAGAGAAAGTGAGTGAGTAGTAGAAGTTAGCTCTGAAAGGGAATTTATTTCGATCTGATATTTCCAGTTTCATGGCAGGAAAGTGAATCATCGAAGAAAAACACAATGGAATTTTTTGCTCTACTAGGGAGTAAACCTACAATGTGAACACGTTGGCTAATGTAGTTTTCAGTTTTTTTTTTTTTTTTAGGTTGTAAGCTCATCTGGTGGATCCAAATGACGTGCTGTTGAGAACAGATAAGATAAGACTCGTAGTGGTACAGGCTACAGTAGGGACAAAGTTTCACTCTGTATAGATCTTCGGCGTGTTATCATGACCTGACGAAGCTCTGCAAAGTCTTAAAAATAAAGTTTTTCCTAAAACGTCTCTCTTTTCTTCATGTGGATGTTAACGTGTGCTTTAGATGTTGTTAAAAGTAAATGGTGAATATGTAGTCAATCTGATGGACTCTTTCTTGTTTAAAGACATAGAACGAATAATGACCCTTTATTTATCCAGAAATGTGTGAGAGAACACTGTTGCGTGTTTTAGAAATGAATGGCATGATATACATGGCTTGGTTTTTATCTCATGCCATCTGTGTGCTGTTCAGCATGTGCATGAAGTCGTTTGTGAGTGTGCTCACTTATTTCGGGTGTGAACAAGCAAAAATAACATAAAGGTTCTCAAACACGTGTTTTGTGTGTGTGTGTGTGTGTGTGTGTGTGTGTGTGTGTGTGTGTGTGTGCCTGCGTGCCTGCGTGTGCGTTGATTGTGCACACGCACCTGCGTGAGCTCTTATGTACGTGCGCATGCTCACTGGTATATCTGCAGCCATTATCTTGCCAGAGATATTCAAATCGGCCTACTACATATTCCATCCTGTTGAGACAAGCAGCAGTGGCCTCCCTTTATTTCCCCGAGGAACAGATATACCTATGCCAGTATATATATATATATATATATATATATATATATATATATATATATATATATATATATATATACGTACGTACTCCTTCCTTCATCACAAATATTGAGTAATCTTTAATTGCCAGAATTTCGACGAATTCGCCTTAGAAATTTTATTTCCTTAGTTGTAAATATTACTTTAAAAAATTGTGGAAGTTCTGAGGTAAAGCAGCCCAAAAATATAATAAATATATTCTTAGTATCCTATCACATAAAATTGATATTTCTGACTGTGGGTGAACATGATACATGTAGGGTTAATGACCCTAGTTTACTCGATTGGCTTTAAATCCTATTAACCAGCCAACCAACCATCGTGAGTAGAAATAGTGTAAGAAAGTAGCCAGGAAATGCACCTCTCTCTCTCTCTCTCTCTCTCTCTCTCTCTCTCTCTCTCTCTCTCTGCGATCCTGCATGCATCATGTGATTTACCAGCTCTTCCACATTTATCACAATTTATCTTGTCACACCAATTTATTAAATGATTGCTCCTCGGACTTTTATTAAAATTTTGACTCATCTGCAGCGCTCACGGAGAAAAATTTTCGTTTCTGTACTTGTGTTAAATAGTGAAATACACATCTTCATATTTACATGAAAAAAAAAATCCCCTTTTCGTGACAACTTTTAAATCTACTTTATAGGTTTTTCTTAATTAAATTAGTTTTCACATTCTTTTCGTTTTTTCTTAAGTTTCGTTAATTTTTCATTGTGTCTCATGTCCATGTAGATTCCTTGATGCCGGTGAACGGCTCTTGATATGAAGTATTTAACCCAGTCGTAGTAAGACCTTGATGGGTTCAGTGCTTCAGTAATATAAGTAAACTCATTTTATCTAAATTATGTTGGGTCTCAGAATGTTTTTAAGCCATTTTCTTCCACATGTTTTGCAGCCATTCAAGAGAAGGTGTTTAGACAACGGATAAGGAAACATAATTCACAGAAATGGTGAATTATGTTTGATATATATATATATATATATATATATATATATATATATATATATATATATATATATATATATATATATATTTTTTTTTTTTTTTCAACAAGTCGGCCGTCTCCCACCGAGGCAGGGTGACCCAAAAGAAAGAAAATCCCCAAAAGAAAATACTTTCATCATCATTCAACACTTTCACCACACTCATACATAATCACTGTCTTTGCAGAGGAGCTCAGATACTACAGCTGAGAAAAGTCCCTCCCAGCTGTCACTATCTCAGACCCCTCCTTTAAAGTGCAGGCATTGTACTTCCCATTTCCAGGACTCAAGTCCAACTAAATCAATTAACTGGTTTCCCTGAATCCTTCACACAATGTTACCCTGCTCACACTCCAACAGATCGTCATGTCCCAAAACCATTCGTCTCCATTCACTCCTATCTAACACGCTCACACATGCTTGCTGGAAGTCCAAGCCCCTCGCCCACAAAACCTCCTTTACCCCTTCCCTCCAACCTTTTCTAGGACGACCCCTACCCCGCCTTCCTTCCCCTACAGATTTATACGCTCTCCAAGTCATTCTACTTTGATCCATTCTCTCTAAATGACCAAACCACCTCAACAACCCCTCTTCAGCCCTCTGACAAATACTTTTAGTAACTCCACACCTTCTCCTAATTTCCACATTCCGAATTTTCTGCATAATATTTACACCACACATTGCCCTTAGACAGGACATCTCCACTGCCTCCAGCCTCCTCCTCGCTGCAGCATTTGCAACCCATGCTTCACACCCATATAAGAGTGTTGGTACCACTATACTTTCGTACATTCCTTCTTTGCCTCCATGGATAACGTTTTTGTCTCCACAGATACCTCAATGCACCACTCACCTTTTTTCCTTCATCAATTCTATGGTTAACCTCATCCTTCATAAACCCATCTGCTGACACATCAACTCCCAAATATCTGAAAACATTTACTTCTTCCATAATCCTCTCTCCAATGTGATATCCAATTTTTCTTTATTTAAATCGTTTGATACCCTCATCACCTTACTCTTATCTATGTTCACTTTTAACTTTCTACCTTTACACACTCTCCCAAACTCGTCCACTAACCTTTGCAACTTTTCTTTAGAATCTCCCATAAGCACAGTATCATCAGCAAAAAGTAACTGTGTCAACTCCCATTTTGCATTTAATTCTCCATAATTTAATCCCACCCCTCTCCCCAACACCCTAGCATTTACTTCTTTACAACCCCATCTATAAATATATTAAACAACCATGGTGACATTACACAACCCTGTCTAAGACCTACTTTTACCGGGAAGTAATCTCCTCTCTCCTACACACCCTAACCTGAGCCTCACTATCCTCATAAAAACTCTTTACAGCCTTCAGTAACTTACTACCTATTCCATACACTTGCAACATTTGCCACATTGCTCCCCTATCCACTCTATCATATGCCTTTTCTAAATCCATAAATGCAATAAAAACTTCTCTACCTTTATCTAAATACTGTTCACATATATGCTTCACTGTAAACACTTGATCTACACATCCCCTACCCACTCTAAAGCCTCCTTGCTCATCTGCAATCCTACTCTCTGTCTTACCTCTAATTCTTTCAATAATAACCCTGCCATACACTTTACCTGGTATACTCAGTAAACTTATTCCCCTATAATTTTTACACTCTCTTTTATCCCCTTCCCTTTATATAAAGGAACTATACATGCTCGCTGCCAATCCCTAGGTACCTTCCCTCTTTCATACATTTATTAAACAAAAATACCAACCACTCCAGCACTATATCCCCCTGCTTTTAACATTTCTGTCATGATTCCGTCAATTCCAGCTGCTTTACCCCTTTCATTCTACGTAATGCCTCACGCACCTCCCCCACACTCACATCCTGCTCTTCTTCACTCCTAAACGATGTTGTACCTCCCTGGCCAGTACATGAAATTATCGCCTCCCTCTTTTCATCGACATTTAAAAGTTCCTCAAAATATTCCGCCATCTACCCAATACCTCCAGCTCCCCATCTACTAACTCCCCTACTCTGTTTTTAACTGACAAATCCATTCGTTCCCTAGGCTTTCTTACCTTGTTTATCTCACTCCAAAATTTTTTCTTGTTTTCAGCAAAATTTCTTGACAGAGCCTCTCCGTTCTTTCATCCGCTCTTCTTTTGCACTCTCTCACCACTCTCTTCACCTTTCTTTTACTCTCCATATACTCTGCTCTTCTACTAACACTTCTGTTTTGTAAAAACCTCTCATAAGCTACCTTTTTCTCTTTTATCACACCCTTTACTTCTTCATTCCACCACTCACTCCTCTTTCCTCCTGCACCCACCCTCCTATAACCACAAACTTCTGCCCCACATTCTAATACTGCATTTTTAAAACTATCCCAACTTTCTTCAACCCCCACTACTCCTACTTGCACTAGCCCACCTTTCTGCCAATAGTTGCTTATATCTCACCCTAACTTCCTCCTCCCTTAGTTTATACACTTTTACCTCTCTCTTACTTGCTGTTGCCATTTTCCTTTTGTCCCATCTACCTTTTACTCTAACTGTAGCTACAACCAAATAATGATCTGATATATCCGTTGCCCCTCTATAAACATGTACATCCTGAAGCCTACTCATCAACCTTTATCCACCAATACATAATCCAACAAACTACTTTCCTTACGTGCTATATCATACCTTGTATATTTATTTATCCTCTTTTTCATAAAATATGTATTACTTATTACCAAACCTCTTTCTACACATAGCTCAATTAATGGCTCCCCATTTACATTTACCCCTGGCACCCCAAATTTACCTACTACTCCATCCACAACATTTTTACCCACTTTAGCATTAAGATCCCCAACCACAATTACTCTCTCACTTGGTTCAAAACTCCCCACACACTCACTCAACATTTCCCAAAATCTCTCTCTCTTCTACACTTCTCTCTTCTCCAGGTGCATAAACACTTACTATAACCCACTTTTCACATCCAACCTTTATTTTACTCCACATAATCCTTGAATTTATACATTTATATTCCTTCTTTACCTGCCATAACTGATTATTCAACATTATTGCCACTCCTTCTTTAGCTCTAACTCTATTTGAAACCCCTGATCTAATCCCATTTATTTCTCCCCACTGAAACTCTCCTACCCCTTCAGCTTTGTCTCACTTAAAGCCAGGACATCCAGCTTCTTTTCATTCATAACATCTACAATCATCTCTTTCTTATCATTCGCACAACATCCACGCACATTCAAACATCCCACTTTGACGATTTTCTTCTTCTTCTTTTTAGTAAGCTATACAGGAAAAGGGGTTACTAGCCCATTGTTCCCGGCATTTTAGTTGACTTTTACAACACGCATGGCTTACGGAGGAAAGATTCTTATTCCACTTCCCCATGGATATGAAAGGGAAAAGCAATAAGAACAAGAACTATTAAGATAAAATCAAAGAAAACTCAGATGAGTGTGTATACAATAAACGTGTACATGTTTGCGTAGTGTGACCTAAGTGTAAGTAGAAGTAGCAAGACGTACCTGAAATCTTGCATGTTTATGAGACAGAAA